>SJJU01011441.1:0-28377 GCA_012932125.1 Conopomorpha cramerella
TATGTACATACCTTTTTAAATTGTTCCATAATATCTGTTATGGTTAGGGACTTGGATCTGCATTCAGGGGGTTATGTGTTCGAGATCTGGTACTAAGAGTTTACCAATGGGACTCTTCTTCAGACTATAGCCCATGTGTGCTATGCAACACTCTGTGAAGGACAACATTGTGATGAATCCCATAACAGCGATAGATTCACCCTCTGTCACACTGGGTTAAATAATCCTGCAGGCCTAGCATGATACCCCATACAACAACGCACTCTGCTTGGCTGTTATGTCATGTTTCCTGAGACTCAGCTTGTTTCAACAAATCGCACGGCGTTATATGTCTTGTCACTTCTTTATTGAAGCGCTGTGCTAGGAGGGCTAGTGAGCAATGTGTGTTTGCTTAGCAAGTGCCTTTGACCTTTGACGAAAAATAAATGAATACTCATTTATGTATTCATTTATTTTTTCAAAGCAATATCTCTGAACATACGCTGTTTGTTGATGCTGCTGCTAATTCTTTGCCAATATTCGTCACCATAGTACAAGTTTATATATAATATACATACATGACATGAATCAAAGAGCAAATATGAAAACATTTTTTGAAGTGTCTGCACAGTGCAGCGGTCATCTTAGCCCAAAAAAAAGAGTAGTAGTCACTGAGAGCATGTTTTATGAGAAACAAGGCAGAAAAAACAGCATAATTTAAAGAAAATTATACATATTTATTTAAGTTTCTTTATTCTTATGGTACAAAATATATTTTTATGTGTACAAATCTTATTATTTAGGGTAGTTTCCTCCACTTGGGACCCCTGTCATATGGGTGGTTGTGTAGATGTCTCCGGTGCGGTGTTCTGACGGTCGTAGTTGTTGTCTTACTTAGTTCTTCCGCTCGCTTCTCAGCGGCGTTCAGTATCTCTCTGTCTTCCTTCATCATGTCGCCGCCGCCACCGTCGTCGTAGTAGCCCGAGTCCTCTTCCCAGTCATCGTCATCGTTTTCATCTTCATCGTTATCACTATCGTAGTTTTCGTCCTGTTCCGTTCTGGAATAGAAAGTTATTTATTGTATGAATAAAAGATACAACGTTGTCAACTTAAGTAATTGTACTAAGCGTGATATAACAGCGTCTATTTCTTTTATGTTTTTTTATTCATGACCGTGCTAGGACTTATATTTGGCGTACTAGTTTGTCAGACCTGTAATAGCGGCTCAGTAGTAGTGTGTTATCTGTATTCATACGATAATGAAAAGCATGTTGAAGAAGTTGGAATCAATGTTTTTGTAGGCAATAGCCGTAACAATAAAATGAACACTACCTACGTCCGTGATAGTTTGGATCCATCCATGAAACAGATTACACATATACAGTGACAGAGTATAGGACAATTTACACACAAATTAGTTGAAATTTAAACATTTACGATGTCCGATTGTTCCGATTTTTTGTGAACTATCAAATCTTTTCAATAGACGAGAGAATGCTTGCGAGAGAGTTAATTTTTTTAAATAAAAAATCTTACTTGATTCCATTGAGTTTCTTGTAGAGTTTGTCCGCCTCTGCCGTAACATCTGAGGCTTGGGCGGGAGCTTCGTCGCTCAACCGCGCCTCGAATCGTTGTAGGGCGGCATCCGCCCTGTTGGTCAGTGCTACGAACTTCTCTGTGAGTTGCATTAACTCGGCGTCTTTCATGTTGCCAGTCGATGCGTTTCGGAAAACCGTCTCTAGACGTTTGCATGTGGATTCCATCTGGGAATTAAATGACAAATTTTTATTTTACATTAGCTACAAATTTTATAGAGTGCACTACCTGTTCTTACTTCGTGAATACCACGGTAAGTAGAATAATATTTATTTATACACCAATAAAGTTGGCAAACCTAAATAGTGGATTAATGCTTTTTGGTCTGGAATACGGAAGACTTCGAAATGCGGAAAACGTTCACTTTCATTTATTTTAATTAACTAACTTCGGCGCCCGCAGTTTATGCCGTTCCCGTAGTTAATGTTAAAGTTAAGGAAATTGGTAATAAATTATTGTTTTTATGATATTCCGATTTATAAGCTATATTATTGTCAAGTTTCATTTAAATCCGATCAGTTAATAGCTTTATCGCAAACGAGCTACAAACTTTCATCCTTCCATCCAAATAGACTCGCGTTTATAATATTACTAGTGGACGCCCCGCGATTTCATTCGCGCAGTTTCCGTATTCATTTTTGTTAAAATTACTACCACCAAGTCTGAACCACAACTCTAAAATTATTAACGATTTTCTCGTACACTTCACTTCACGCCTTTTAATCCCAAAGCGGGGTCGGCAAGGCACTTGTTATAGCAAATGCTATTATTTAACCCAACGTGACAGGGGGTGACCCCATCGCCGTTATAGGGTTCACATTCCTTAAGGTGTGCGTGTTTCATCACAATGTTGTCCTTCACCGTACGAATTTTGCATTTCGTACATAGGCTCTGAAAAAGAGTCCCATTGGTACACGTCCCCCTTTTAACCCCCTTAGGGGTTGTATTTTCATAAACATCATAAAAAGAACCCCGGTGTAAAATTTCAGCTTTCTTGGGCTGAGCGTTAATGAGTGAGTTAGGAATGAATCAGACAGAAGTTCTGAGTTTTATGTAATGTAGCTGGTTTTTGTATGCCCGAGTACAATGGGTTTATGGATTAAAGGTATTAATGACGACTTGTTCACGTACCTACTCCTTTTAAAAATTGTCAAAAGTCAGTCATTCGTTTGTACATTCAAATGCAATATGTATGAAACAGAAACGATGTTTATTTACCAAAATGATTAGATACCAACATAATAGGCCCACCATCAATCACGTATGTGTGTCATAAACCGTACCATACTTTTGTGTGAAAGAAGAAAAACATCCATACATTCAACCATACACATTCTCGCATAAATTATAATTAGTTGTCATACATGTTTTTTTTTTTTGGGTTCCGTACCCCAAGGGAATACGGGGACCTATTGCTAAGACTTCGCTTTCTGTCGTCCGTTTGTCACCAGGCTGTATACAGATACAGCTACATTTATATACTAACACAGTGAACATCTTTACTAAATAATAGAACAAGAGCAATATTTTTTTAAGGAGGGTCTCATACCTACATAAATTTAATTTTGCTCGATATTGGTATCGGTAATAGATAGACGCTAGAAATATTTCTGGAATTAAGTTATTAATAAATACATATATTTATTTGCGGTTTCAATGGTACGGAACCCTTCGGAGATGGCCGGTTTATTATTTAATGATTTCAATATTATTTTAATAATGAGATGCGTACTGACAGTGTATTTAATGTATGTACCAAAATTAAGGCAAGTTGATGCTTATCTTTGATCAATTATCGTTGTGAAACACGGTACGGTCAAGGACTGCCGAAACGTAAAAAAACTAGTCATACAAACAAAATGGCTAGGTTACCTATACATTTAGAGTGTGGCGATTAATTTTCCGAAACATTTTTTCCCCAGTATTTTTTTACCCATCCGGTTTTTTCCCCGTTCTCTTTTTTTACTATGCTAATTACTTCAATTATCCATTTCTCAATATTTTTATAGATGAACTGTTAAATTCTATGAAAATATTTATTGAATTATATGATGAAAAATGTGTCTGTCTTGAAATGCAAAAGCATTTCTTGACTGTAAATAAATTAAATATTTTACCTGGGGGTTACGTCCAACGTTCAGGATCTTCATAACTCGATTGTCGTGGCTACGCATCGAACTATGAATGCTCTGTAACTCCTTAAACGAAGACACTGTCCTGAAAGTAACAATTTTCAAAAGTTCTAAAAAAATCAATCTGTCTTAATATCTGTCTATGCTCCTTGGTGAAAAGTTAAAAAATATATTCTTATGATTACTGAGCTCTTAATTCCGAAAATATGCTTGCCATTAGATAGACATTTAACATCGTACTAATAACAAAGGTTCATGATATGTAGCTTACTCAAAGTATATTCTAACATTTGACGTGTGCATGTTACACAATATATATTTTATATTATTAACTATTATTTTTTTAACTCAAAACGAACACAAAACATTATTGGTCTAAGTTTGTAAGATATGGAAAGGCAAGATTATAATCATAAAAAGAAAATTGTAAAGTGCATCACAAGCATAATAATGTCTTAAATCTATTGATATAATCTGTAGTTACTGTATCGTAATAAATAAGTGTTAATGTTTTTCCTATAGTCGGTGTTAACATGGTAATTAGTAACTTACTTATTGACCAATGAATCAATTAGCTTGTACAACACGTCAGCGACATGCGTGGGATCGTCGAGCTGCTCTCGCTGGCATGAATCTATAAATTGCTTCTGGGCAGCTAACATTTCTTGCATCTGAAAACGATATTGTATTTAATACGGCCATTGCCACGGCTTGCGTAAATGGTTATTTTATTATTATTCTGGCTCTCAGGTAATAAGTTTTTAACACCATTAAATAAAATAACAGTCTTTGAGTACCGTTCTAGTGTGGGATGTGAAATGAATGATTTCTTCTATATGAGTCCGTAACACGTTCCTTTAGCAGAACGACATTGATTTGGTGAATGAACGTTCGTCTTGGATCAGCCTTACAAATATGTTCCCTGATACTATTATCATAATACCACGCCTATCTCATAAAGCCAAAAATAATAAATTTTCACGAAACAGATACAGTTTCGACATTTTTTTTTACTTTCCCGTTTAGTAGGTACTGAAGCCAAGAAGAACGAACTGTAAATACACGTAAAGGTAAACCTTAATATCCATTTTGTGTGTGTTATCCTGAATTTTTCTGACGAATGAAGATTCCTGGTCCACTGTGGACACCCTGGGGTCTCGGTGCCTCCTCGCCAAGGACTGTAGGCCGTTGGCAATCTCCCGCCTTGTAGCGTTGATGAGTGACAGACCATCTCGCATCATTGACTCCAGGAGTAACGTGCGATGCCACGTCTCTGCGTATGTTGCACTGACCTGCATCATCACAAAAGAAAAAGAACATGAAATAATTTGAAAAAAGAGAAGCGACTTCAACCAGTACTGGTCGCCGGTGGTTTCCCTCGATTTATCTGGCCTGCCAACATTGAATCCTGATTTCTTTCCAACAATAAAAGAATAATCAAATCTGTTTATAAACGACGAAGTTATCCATGAACAAACTAACATAAAAGAGCTCCTTTTGTGAAGTCGCTTAAAAATGAGTAACAGATTTTGTACACTGTGACTACATCAGATTTTGTATATCTGATCATGCGCAATAATATTTTTCTTAAGAACAGTTCGTTCCGTATTTCTTGAATTTCAGTAATACGCCTACTGACATATATAGACTTACAAAGTGCACATACACATAGTGTTGATCACATGTCTAAAACCTTATTTAACCGAGTATAAGTCAATGTGAATGGCACAGGATTCGTTCAAATTGTATTATGGAGTGTATATGGAATGCTATTTATGACTTGACTGATGTACATATTTCAAGGCATCATGCTGACTAATTCGATTCTAAAAAGCAATGAATCATTTATGACCTACGCATTTATGACGAGTACCTATATTAATGGAAATTATTGCAGCAGCAACCTATATTCAATGTGTTCCTTGACCTATTTGACAGCAATCATCTTCAATACATTTATTACTTGGACGTCGATAGGTTGAATTTGCGAAGTGAATGCTGTTTGTCGTCTTTTACATCATAAAACTCTAATTTATTTCCTTTTAGCATTGAACCTTCGTTTTCTTCCTCTTTATAAAAGAGATTTTTTAAGGCGAAGTGTGCTGTTTTTTTCAATCCTATTTCGTCCGTTTCAAATGGGTTAGATATAATAAACAAGAAAGCATCCGTTCGTTTCGTGTCGATCCATTCGTTTTCGGCATCGTCCACCAATCGCAGCTAGCGGCGCTGTGCCGTGATTGGTCATACAGTCATACGTCGTTAAAAAATATAACTTTTGTTATTTGTAACGGGGGTTAAATAATGAATATACACATAAGTTACATAGATGCGTAATCCGAAGTAAGTTGTCCTAGAAGCCTTCTTTCAGTGATTCATCATGATAAGAACATCTTAAGTAATCTCACTATTGTCTTAACATGCCTTTGTGTGTCTAGGTTGGACTGAAATTCGGTCGGATTATGTTGATTCGCATCTGTACCTGTAGGCCTGTACCATAACTTCTACATAAATAATAATAATAAATAAATATTTCACAACAACACACACATTGCCTTCATTCCATGTTAAGTAGCTAAAGCACTTGTGTTATGGAAATCAAAAAACGAAATATACTTACTTAAAAGCTTTTTTTTTCCTTTTAAATACATACTTAAATAAAACACCCAGACACATCCAACAAGTACTTAAAAGCTCCTCACCTAAATACCTGCCAACGGTGGGAATCGAACCCACGGCCCTATGGAGCAGAGGCAGACATGCTGACCACTACACCAACAGGCCCGTCAAAAATAAATAAATGGAAGATGAAAAAGGATTAGTGAAAAGATCCAACTTGTTGGGTACCGAATGGTTTTTCATTCGGTACCGTATTAGGAATTCGATGGAACGATTACGAATTGACATTTTGTATTGAATAAATTTTCATTTTGGCTTATGGAGTGTGAATGCTCGCGTTTGTTTTCCCAAAGATGTCCAGTTTGATTGCGCATTAACTTTCATAAACTTACCTTATCGAGTAGATGCTTATGTATGTTCATGTGACTGGTTAAGTTCTGTGTAATTTGTGCTATTTTTGCTTGGCTTCGTTCTATTAACATGGTGCTGTCTTTAATGGACGTCTGAAATTAAAATGTATCAATTAGTCGACCTATATTATTACCTTTCTTACCCGTGGTATATAGGTGTTGTTTTTTTGTTACCGCGATATCTACTCCAGTATTATACAAATTATCTTAGGTATCAATGTTTAACGTACCAATACATAGTATGAAACAAAGTCGACTCCCGCTGTCCCCAATGTATGCTTAGATCTTAAAAACTATTTTAAAAATCTAGACGTTACAGTAAGAAACAATACCGGTTAAAAATGTTATGTTTGATATGACCTTCTTTTTGGTGAGACCTTGAAGTTTCAAACTTTCATACAGTATACATACGATGCGATACAGTTCAATTAGAGTATTTAGTTGTTGTCAAACTGAGGAATCGGAACCACATTTCATCAGTAAAGTTTCTTGATAAATACCTTTTGAAGATGTAATTAATGAGCTGACGGACATAACTCGTGTTACGAGCATAGAAGTTATTCAAAGATTACATCTATTAGAATGAATGTATCGCTTAAAACATTAGAGTAAATTATTAAATACTAGGTGTACCCCGCGGTGCTACCTACATTAATACCATTCCCGTGGGAAATTCGGGAAAAAGTATAGCTATAAGTTATATTATTGTAAAGTTTCAATTAAATTAGTTCAGTAGTTTTTCCGTCAAAGAGTAGTATTATAGCAACAACCTACCTCGACATTGGTTTGCAGCATGTGTAGTCTGTGTTCTAACCTCTCGGCAGCGAGCTGGGCTCTCTCTAACTTCAGCGATATCGTGGTTTCCACGCGATCTGGAATTTGGGACTTAGATTCATAACTGGTACCGGCTTTGGCTGTCAATTTAAAAAAAACCTACAATACTGTCTTGTTAATGGCAAAAAAACTAAATAATAAGGTGTAATGAGAAAACGTGTATTCGAAAATTGATTCTTTGATAGTTTCGTTTTTCTGGTAGGTAGTCATACAGTTAAACTTTTCAAAGGCCGTCAATTATAACTAATAGAGTCTTATTGTGGTTCAGATTTTGCTTCGGTACTAAAACTGTAGGTGTCGTTTCATTGTGAAACGGCTTCATTAGTGTCTGTCAAGTTCAAAGCTCTGTAGCAGCTATTCGCTCTAACGGAGTGCCATTAATCATACATATATGCAATACCTAGCAAATTCTAATTAATCTTAACAAGCAACGTTAAACCGGATCCGATCAATTTATCGCCGAGCGTACATTTGACATGACAAAAGTTTGGTTCGCTACCGGCCGTACCATTTCTAAAATAGGATGTGACATACTATTAATACGGTTCGTAATAATTCAGGAATTACTGGTATTATGAATATGAAATGCTGTTGCTCTGTTCTGGTAATTTTGAATATTATTGCAAAATAAATAAGTTATTGCTAAGTAGTCATTTGTATGTTGTAAATCTAAGCCCGTTAAAAAAATATATATTTACATCTAATATTAAAGAGATGAGTCTTGATGACTCATCTCTTCAGCCCAATGACGTCCATAGTGACATAGGCCTCCCAAAAGGCGCGTGCAGAGACGAGTAAACGATTCTTATGGGCTAAGCAACCACATTTAATCATAGGTGCCATGATAATAAGCTCATCACTGCAAAAAATTAGATAATATGTCTAAAGATTATTGGTGGTAATTTGGAATTTGCTATCAAAGGAATCCATTTACATTCCAAATTCCTTTAGACTGTCTTACCTCATCCGTACGATAATTATTAAAAACTACAAACGACTTAGGTATAGTAATAGTACTCACCAAGTTTGTCTTGTATTACGTCGATGCGTCGCGCTTGCTTTGCTTGCACCATACTTATGGTTTCCAATAACCGAAGTCTTTCGTCTATTGTGCTCAATATTGCTATCCAGTCCTGAAACATTGATGGTAGAGTATGGTCACGAGTGGTCGAGCGACTTCAAAAAGGAGTCTTTCCCAGAGTTTGTTCGTAAATAACTTCTTCGTTTATGTACCGATTTCGATGATTATTTTTTTATTCGGAAGAAGATATTTCAAAGGTGATCCCGTGATAAGAATGTCAGGGTTTGCTGATGGCAGACCGCATAAAAAGAGGAGAATTTTAAAAAATCGTAGGGACGTGCGACTAGTATTGGTTGCATTGGTTCTTATTTAAAATTATATTCTGGATCTAAATTATATTCTAAATTAAAAAAATATTATTTATTACTTTATTAAGTAATATTGTATGCTTGAGGCGCATTTGTCTCTTTTTGACTTGGACTGGCTTGACATTCGAGTCAGATAAAGCAAATAACATTTTTCTGATTTCTTTTCATTTTTATTGAAGGTATGGTTCCCAATAAGGATCTTCGTATCTCTTGTACTTTCAGACTCTACCGTACCATGTATATTTTGTTTAATTCTGTACCCATAATAATAAAAACTTTATGCTGTACGGGTTTACAGAGATTTACATTTTTAACTCATTTTCATCAGCATTGCCAAAAATGCCGCAATGTATGCAGTCACAATTAATCGAACAATTGTTTTCATACCATATAAGTGCTTATCCAATAAAAACTGTAATCTTACCAAAGTGGTATTGTCTTCATTTACATAGTTGCTTATGTCACTACAAAATCAAGTCTAAACATGGTAAAAGTTAAGTATTTGTTCGGATCGCAATAAAAACAAATAACCAAATATTTGCCGCAGCCGTCTTTCTCTTGAATTAAACCTTGTTTACGACGTTTTTGATACGACTATTTATTAGTATTTCGTTAACATCACAATACTTATTGATTTTGCATAAATGAAAGTAACCTCACAATGTAATAGCATTTACGCGTATTTTAGTGTTCTCTGAAATAGAGTCCCGCGTGTTAGTGATTGTGATGACGCATCAAATTCAAATATTAGTATTCTTTGACTAGACAGTTTGCAATTCCCTTGTTTTCTCTAAGTTTCACTTACTATTTACTAACACCTTCACTTTATTGGGCGGAGGTCGGATGTGTTGAGTAAGGCGAGTTTAATATTTTTTATTGTTTTACACTTACGTTTGTTGCCGACACATTTCTGATGATTTCTAAACTTCAGTCTGTGAAAGTCTTTTACTTTAGGTTTCCTACATGATTTTAAAATAAAATATATAATCTATGATAAACAAAATTAAGCCAATCCTTCCACAAAATAGTTTTTCAAGAATCAGAAATATCACAAAGATTTAATTTTGTATCCCACGCCCGATTAAGGGTTAAATAAATAATTATGTGTGTGTGTACCTTGTTAGCGTGTAGTGTATGCGCATGCACACGCAGATTGTGCTCAGCGGCGGCGGAGGTTCGCACCAACGTGACGCACGCCAGCGCCGCGATGCACGCTCTTAACATCGCCTCGTCTAAAAGAAAACAAATATTGATCTTAAAGCTGCTTATTTTAAAAAAGTTTTAGTCGCAACCTCAATCACTGGAAAGAGAAGAAGAACAGATTTTTACGACGTTTTCTCGTCCACGTCAAAACATACGATCGATCGGTGTTACTGTCAAGTGTCAGGAATATTTGAACATTCTTCCCCGTAATTGCTGATTTTCCTTTGAAAGATCTTAATCGGCGACTATTATAGGTTCATGTTTAGTTCTAAAGTTTGTAGTGGAACTCATCATTTCCCTGCCCTTATCCCACACTAGGTGGGGTCGGCGCAACACATTTCCTTTTGCCATTAATCTCTGTCATTCGTCATCTTTGCTGTTAGGTACATATTTCACACACATTCCATTGTATTTGGTCTCGCTCTTCCCTTGTATGTACCCACATTCAAACTCATAACTTTCCTTGTTACATGGTTTTCATCCCTCCTAATGACATGCCCCTACCATCTTAATCTGTAACTGAACTATAGTTTCAAGGCTTTGAAACCTTCGAGAAAACTATCTATGGTTAGTTACTATTACACATACAATATTGATTATACATGTGAATGTAAGTTTCTTTGTAACACTTTCACGCGAAAACTTAACTGAATGGATTCGGACAAAAACTTGAATAGAACGTAGGATAAATTATAAATACATTTTATCCTGAAATTCGCAGGGCAAGGAGATAAAGTGCAGGTAACACCATTGGATACAGCTAGTACTGTAGTAGAATTAAAGCAATTTTTACATAAGATACTTTTAAATGTTTTTACATTTTATCTCTACCCATAAACCAAGTAAAGATGACAATATTTCTTCACCTGATACACATACGGTTAAATCAATGTATCTATCTAATGTATTATAATACCTACATAATATGTACATTGTATTCAAATAATCAATTTTGAAATTTAAGTGTATAGCTATCCCCGAACCAGAAGACACGGAACCAACAACCACAAATAAGACAACACAATGAGTGTAATAAATCAAGTCATTTGTGTGACAGAGACATGTTAAGTTCCCACTCATCGTCCTTCAATTGTCGATACGTTATGTATCGATACATTTATCGATTCCAAGGTCTTTATCAAGGCACGGTTGGACTCGGCTCTATGGTATGACTCAAAGGCACAATGTGTACAATAAATATCTATTGAACAAGTCAGCTCCGTCAATGGGATACAATGGTGAGCGCAGGCACATGCACTTATGAAGCGATAGACATCAAAATAGGAACCTAAATCAAGTTCGCGCTATGTGCTTCAGTTAAAGAGGGTTCATTGATACCATCCGACCGGTGTACTGGCTATGCTATCTCTGTGATAGGATTTATTTCATTCGTAGCATCGATTACTTTAGTATCGATTCTCGTAATTTTGAAATTGTCACATGGTTTCGTCGAATTGTTTACGTGTTTTATCATTGCTGTTGATTTGGCTTGACTTAGGATTATAGTCATTAATTCTCACATAAATTGGAGTTTAGTGGTAGCCGATTACTATTAAACTTTTGGATGGTTTGAATAAATAATAATATTATTAGGTAGGTAGCGTAGATATTTCAACTGTCATGGCCGTTTACGTAGATTTATTAAATACTTAAGCTTGCTTGAGTTAAAAATAATAAGAGTGTCTGAGCAGACATTATAAATTGTAAGTACACAAGGAAATTATGGTCATTTTATAGCGGTTCTGTATTCATGCGAGTGAAATTTCTAGAATATGTCCGAGCTGAGTAGAATTTCCTGTTTCTGAAAGATAATTTCCTATTTCGTGCCAGCTCCAATGATTGTCATTCTGTTTTATTCGTATGTAAAGGTATGTGCATACGTAGATATTTCTATCTGTGGAGCTGCGAGCCTAGCCGAGCGAGATTTAGTAATTAGAAACTTCGACAATTAAGCATTAATCATAATTTTACCATATATGGTAGGGTAATTATAGTAGTATTTGTTGACTTGCAAAAAATTATTCTTATTTAACTTGAGTTGTATGTCTTTAATCTTTATGTTTTAACCTTTGATAATCCACCAGCATCCGCGGAATAATCATATTTGTGATAGATTCAGGATGGCATATAAGGCTCGAAATCCAGGTTTGAATATCCCAAAGACGGCAATTACAGTATATCTTGAAATACGTAGCACAAGGGTTAATAAATGCGTCTGAGGACGTGAACGTGATTTTATTTTTATGATTGAATTGAAAGAAAGCAATCGAAATATTTCGTGCCGAGTCTTTTCATCATCATCATCATCAGCCCATACTTGTCCACTCCTGGACATAGGGCTCTCCAATTGCACGCCACTGTGAGCTGTGCCGAGTCTTTTTCTTAGGTCAAATCCCATACGTCGTAGATTCAGAAAAACAAAGGTTAAACATTTTCATCGTTCAAAATGCTTCCTGAATAATTGCAAAGTAACATGGATAGAAACCAAATATTTAAACACTTTCCAGACTTTGATGATACCTCCAAAGCGTCTCACCTACCTATTTGACCCATATCCTACTCACTCCGTATTAATGCTGATTAATTGATCTTATAAGAGTATCACACAATAACCACTTAAATAGTTGCGTAAAATACGGTAAATAATTCTTTCCTCATTCTTCTTCTGAAAGGTCCTAGTAGGAAGTAGAAGAAGGAGGCTTCCTAGAATCAAATTGAAGCCAATTGAACGATTCATCTGGTTTCAAGGTGATTTCAAAATATAAAAAGTAATATTTTCCCGGAGAGTTCACGGGACAAATCCATTTTTATTTGACACACATTAGCTTCAAAGAGCTGTTAACATTTACTGGAGAAATTATAAAATAGAACGCTTGTTTTTTAGTCCATCATCACGTTTTCTATAGGTAATTCTCAAAACTCTGATATTTCAATGTAACGTCAAGTTCGCTGAAGCAAAGCTCATGCATTCCTCGATACTTTGTTACGGTATTTGGTCTGCGGATCACTGATGATTGAAGAGTGTGCACTACATTTCTTCTTCAAGTTCACGAACGGCATTCAAATCATTCGCGTCGCATAACCATGACATCTATTGTTTATTCGCCGCCACCGTCGTCGGTCACTGACAGGTGTGCCTAGTCGTCCTGTTTGCATTGTACTCACATCTATTTAGCATTCAAGTACAGTACGTGAACCCCGGCTCGAGATGAAATCAGAACACGATAGTATAAACTTACTCTTCCATTGTTTCACCCACGTGGTGCGGGGTCAATATTTCGTCATCATTGATAAGTATGAGTATTGGTACCTTTCCTCACGTCTTGTTATGTAATGATACCTATTATGATGCCAGTTAATTTAATCGTTCACGTACCGTCTTACGGTCGACTTGCCGTGTTGTTATTCTAATGAGTATTTTTATACAATGTGTGAATTTCAAGGGCATTAAGTCAGTGACTGCTATTGATAACTCGGAATGTTGTGAAATTGATTTTTTCTTTTGATTCATTGGTGATAGATATGATTGGTTACCGTGAGTTAAATTTGTCATAACGTAGAAAGCTGATGCGAGGTGTACCTGTGGTGTTTATATTGGTTTTTGAATCGAAGCTGAGCAATACTTGCTGAGTGGCCGTGCTCATTTTGGGCACCGGCTGCGTGATTCGTCACGCTGCGTCCCTTTTATGTGAATGTATTACAATTAATTGACGCTTGATACGCATTCAAACTAGGTCGAGAGTGATCGGAACCAGAAACCAGGTTTGTTTCTTTAATAGATGATATATTAATGTTTAAGTCGATACTTTTCATACAAATATGTTTAAATACGTATCGTCCGGAAAAAAGAAAATCAATCATCTATAAATGAAATGCGTTAAACAGCGACATGGCGTGTGCAAGCCTAAATGTTTTTAAGGAGCGCATTGCGTTCAGTTCAATTGACTGGACCCCTCATTACTGTTTTGTTCCTCTCGCATACCTGGAGGCAGTCGGAAATTCAGAAAGAGGCGGAGGTACGCGCGTATTTAAGGTACGTCGACCCCGCTTGAAACTTGCAACCTGTATCCGTTGATAATAAAACGAATTACATTACGCTGAACCTCTGTTTGTTTAACATATAACTGAATGCGATGTTGTTGTAATAGGTCTATATTTTAACACGTGTCTCCATTTAATGGTAAGGCAGAGGTAGCTGTTGCATTATCAGTTCATAATATAAAACCATGTCGCCTACCGCTGTCCCTATGTATGCTTAGATCTTTAAAATCTCCCAACGCATTTTTTTCTTTAATAGATAGAGTGATTCTTAAGGAAGATTTATATGTATTTGCACATAATAAGAGATAAACACTGTTAATAATGTATATTGGCAAAACAACGTTTGCCACTATAAGACACACGCACAAAGTGATTTGGTTATATTATTGTAAAGAATTAGTAATTGGATCCACCTGGCCATATGCATTACACGATGCTTTTCTTCAACGTTAAAGCGACGCGTACATTAAATAAATTACATTACGTTACTCGTCGGGAAAGGAACAGAGGAACTTTTAGTCACTAGTCAGACTTTACCCCGTGTACAATAATAGATAGATCTCTCATAAAAGTCCGACTGAAGACAGGAAATGTCGGATAATTCCTGCCGCGCTGGATTAACATCGTTAAAAGTACGTCATGACTTGCACTCTGCAATGATTTAACTAGTCACATCATAACTGCATGCCCTGGGGCCTGGATGTTAGCCAAGGAGCTTGGGCAAATCGCGGGCACGCATCATCATTTCCTGCTTTGATACTCGTAGTTAAAATCACGCGAATAAATAGTGTCATCCGTGACTAAGTTGTCATCTTAATAAGATTTCAAGGAATGTACCGAAAAAGAATTTCTGTTCGTGTCTAATAAGATTTCAAGTAATATATCTAAAACACAATGCCCATAGTATAATACAACGGAAAAAAGCCGATTTCGTTCCCGACGAGTCATCCGCTTCCGTCTTAAAATTAAGTAAATGAAGAGACATGCCTTCTGGAGATGTCTCTATTTGTCTCACTAATGCTACACTGTCCGTCTTGTTTCCGGTTGGTACGGTATGTCAGCACTTTCGGAACAGGTTTCAAAAGCATTGTGATGCGTATAGCAAATCTGTCGTATGTGATCCATTTGTCATAGAAAGGCAACAAAACATGTAGACTGTATAATCCGTGTCGAATGTGTCGCGTAGCGGTGCGACTCAATATTCCTAATAAAGATAAATAGCAGATCACGTCTCAGGTACACAGGTCTACGAAGTTGTTTGGTTGGCACATTTACATAAAACTGAAGTCCTAAGTTGAATGCCATTCAAATGTTTCGAATAGTTATATGTCTAGTGAGTGGTGCCATATCGTCTCTTGGGTATAATTCGAGTTTTACTTCGCAGCCTACTTGGAATGCCGCCTGTTCAGTTTTGCGGGACGACGCTTTTGCGAAATTTCTGAGTCATATTGTTAAATGGTGTATTCGAAGAGCTTATTCAATTCACTTTCTTTAAAATTAACAATTTAACGAGACAAGGCTTGGAGAACACCTGTCAATCATGGTAGAATGCATTTTAAATGCGCAGCCAGTGCAGTCTGTGCACTATAATTATTTTCTTCAATATTATTATTGTGTCGGATACACTCGTGAGATACGTTGCCAACAGTTCCGAGTACTCAGTGGGGAATCATTGAGCGTTTCCTAATCCTACTTGTCAAACAACCACTTGCCTGGCGAGCACACCCACAAAGCCGTGATAATCCGCAGTCGACAGCTATTATGTACTTTTTATTCAAAAAACGGCCTTATCAAAGGATTGTGTTGATTCCCTTCACGTTGAATAAACATAAGAAATACTTGACGAAATATTCACTCTAACATAATATGGCGACACAGTTGTGACTAAGTTCGGGAATGTAGGCTATCGCGCAGGTCGTGTCACCGATTTGTCCTCAATCATACTAAATGATATACCAATTTATTTTGTGAATCAATTAGATTTGCAGTTTCTGCGTTATTCGCAAAACGTCATATCTTAATGTTTTTGTTGATAAACAAGTTCTAAGTGTATTGCAATTTACAATAGACAGATCGGCGCGTCGCTTGTGCTATACTTATATTGTACTTTATAAATCACAACATAATTTGTGAGTATTGAATCAAAATCATAATTTTCACATACACATGGTAATCATCTAGACACTGATGTTTATACAACATGTATTGTTTATAGTAATGCCGGTTCCCGGTGTCTTTATTCGATCATTTTACAATAAAAGACATAAAATACACTCGCAATTCAAGGGAAATATATATAAATAACGTCTGTATTTCCCTTTCTGATCTTATTCTCTATGCATTACTTAAAGTTTTAAAAAGTATAACTATTTTGCTTGCGTGTGTATCCCATTTTGGTGGAACACAATAAAAAAAAAGTTTTTGAAGTATATCGGCTCAAAAATGATTATAATCTTGGGAGGGTACCTAATATAAAGTTGCGTGTTACCGTGGGTCATATTATAACAATTAGAATGTCCTGATTTCTTCAACAGGCGTTCGATAATTTACCCGAGAACGAGTTTACCCAAGAAACCGAAATTGTAAAGTCATCACATTGTAAGGGCAGCTCCCGAGCCCCGTTATCAAAGGCATTCGAAACTGCCACTAATCCTGCATGCGGTGCAGTATTGTGCAATGTCATGGCTGCATACCGTTCTTGAATCTTATCATTGTCGGCTCGTCTAACATTAAATTACCTCCGTGCATATACGTATATGTCATTAAATAGTAAACCCTGTACTTGGTTGGTGGTATCTTATATTACTTCAGTACTTAGTATAAAACATGGTCGCCGGTGTATGCTTTGATCATTAAAAAATACTACGCATCTTATTTTATTGCAGTTTTGTTAAGACAGAGTAATTCCTCAGAAAGGTTTATATGTTTAACACATGCATAAAATAGCAGAGAAACACTGTTAATATTGTATATTGGAAAAACAATGTTTGGCGGGTCATCTACTATTATATAAAGGTAAACGCGGTATTTGTCCCTAAAGAGAAAATCTCTCGTATGACTCATTTACTATAACAATGTCACGCTATGACACGAGGTTAAATGGACAGGTTCAACGAATATATTTAACTGGTAGCTCTTTAAATGAAACAAACCGCCAAAGGAATTGTTTCTGAAGATAAACACAGTTGAAATATTTAAAATCCTTTGGCTTGTGCCACAGAGTATTATAATAAGCTGTAGATAAAAATGTTTTGTACGTATTGTTAAAGGAGCAACTTGAATTCCTGAGACATCAGTGGGTATATCTACTGTGTTTTGAAATATTACGCATTATATATCGATCTAGACATAAGGTGCATTTTAAAGTTTTCAAAATCTGCGTTATACAAACAATCTCTGAACAAAATATACCTAATATTATAAAGTTATCCGCCTGATGTAAGTCGATCACCTTTTCCTCTTATATAAGTATATAGATATTTTGATTATTCCTTCTATCACTTTATTTGCGAAACTTATGGAGATCACCTTCGACATAGACGCGTCTGACTTAATGGTCTCCCGATATAATTTAATGTATAATGTTAATAAACCGGCTTTGGTGACTATTTATCTAAATGACGATATTAGCATTGCGATGACTACACTTGATTGAACTTGTGTTAACATTAAGGAGAGGATTAGAACAACACTGTTCTAATAGCGCAAAATATAATATTCATTTGTTTACTGTCGGATGAAACTTGGACGAGTTCTGTTGTTTTCTTTCCTTTACTTTCATATTATGTTTTGTTTCTTGGATGTGCTACGCACATCAAGTGTCTAGGGATAAAGAACATTTTTAGCTCTAAAAAAGTCTAATTTATTAAATTCAAACCTAATCTTCTGGTTTGGTCTCCTACCTAATTCCCAATGCCTGCATCAATGACTTATCACCACATTTTGAATAAATTATGAATTAATTCAGTTTCTGTAAAATATATTCTTGATTGCAATCTTCTAAAATGTACTTGCTCTCTAGACATTTTAGATGTGTGCATTTACCATTTAGGAGTTTTAGTATTATCTAGAAATAATCATGTACGTACACTTCACGCCTTTTAATCCCAAAGCGGGGTAGACAGAGGCACTTGCTAAAGCAAATGCTCACGGTTCACCAAGCGTATCAAAAGGCGTGAAGCGTAAGTGTATTAATCATATACATAGATTAGACAGACACACATTACAAATCGCCTGCAAATTTACTGTAAACATTGCGTTTCGTAAGTTTTTAAAAACCTTTAACCTGTTGTTTCTTTTCATTAGCGAGTCAGTGACAAAACCCTTGTGTTACGTTGTATGTATCTACTAAATAGTCGTTTTCCAATAAGATTCATTGTTTTTGTATTTTGCTGATTCTTCAGTCATCAATGTCATACAACTTTAAAGGTCGTAATTTATATAGGAAAAGGTCATCGTTGTACCTAATTAATTAATATTCTATTAACTATTAGTTGTTTCTTACTCGCCTACTCTGCAACAAAGTTACGAAATGTAGGTAAATTTTATTTTTACTTTCTCTCATTGACCATGCGACAATGGAGGTTAAGAAAACAAAAGTTTCTTTTCCATAGGGTTTTGCCATGCAACCTATGACTATGTAGGTGGGGTACCTCTCGATGTGGTCTCCCATCTCGTTTTATTTTACAATTACCTAATACAGCTTCGACTACCGATTTGGTGATGTAAAGTAAATAAAGTAAGAAAAGAAACATTGTATTAGTCAATAGACGGAAGCTCGACAAACTAACACAGTTGTTGGTGAAATATTGTTATTCTTTATTCTATATCTTTATTGATGTTTTATTGATATGCATTACTTTTTGTGCACCTTTGCATATGGCGGTTATGTGAAGAGGTTTTTTTTGTTTGTTTGCCGTGGATAATGGATGCTAAACACAAGCTGGTAGCGGTCGAAGACACCCCGGTCGGTAGCTCCACGCACGCTTTGTCACCTTTGTTCTTCTGTTTTCCTACGTTGCCGCGCATACCCGTTCCCTATTAACCACCTTGTCCCACACTATTCACATATATTTATTCCTCTCAATAATGTTATTGACTTTGGAATCGTCTGTAGGGTAGATGGTGTAATGGATATGGCAGCTGATAATATTGTTCGACTCCCATCATTACTTATCTCGCCACCAACGCAATTTCATCCGATGTATCAATTGCATTTAACCTTACATATTTATTTAACCAGCAATCGACTTGCGAAAGTCCCAAGTTGAAATGAAATTGCTGGACGTGTTCCGCATGATCGCGATATTTATGGTTCGTAATTACAAACCTGGAATGGATATTGATGTCCCTTATAAACACGACTATGTCGACGTCTTCATGGCGCAAGATGGATTTTCATTCATAATATTCAAAGGGTTCATATTCAATTAAGTTTTATCATGAATAGAATTTGCATTAATATTTAATTTACGTTTTGACTGTTATTATTGTACGGTTGCGTGAACGCTAAGACGACCTAATGCCACAATAATAAGATGTTTGAGCAGTGACGCCAGACCGTTTCACACTGAAAGCTTCTTATTAGCGATTCAAGGCAAAAGGTATTTGTATTACTATCGTTAATGTCACTTTTGTCATTTTTGCTATAAACTATGTGGTTAATAATGTACCTACAATGTTTTATGAAATCACAATATTTATCTTCAGCAATCGTCCGCTATTGAGCTAAAAGTGCATTCCTTGACCGCTATGACTTCATTCCGAGAGGTCGTTAAATTTTCTATAGCCCTTCTAATAGTAGGCAATCCTTCGTCTGCGACCACGACAAATGTGGTGCTACTTCGATCGGGTGTCAAATAGCTTGTTTGCTCGAGGATCCTCTAATGAAGGAGTCACATGTTCATGTTATCCATATGATTATCGTCAGTAGCGTTGCAGCTTGGCTTGTTACGGGATGTTGATCGTTTAATGTCATGATTTATATCACTGTCTAACAGGAATTATTTCTGCGATGCTGTGTCCTTTATTGGCATTAAATTGGGTAGTTTATTACAATTATTTCACTTTAGATCGTTTGATCTTTCAAGTTTGAGTGTTTCAGAAGTTGGCAAATTTATTCCTTTTAATTGATAGTATTGCTTTGAAATATGATTATGTATTAAATCATTGAATTTTATTACTTTCTTATGTAATAGAGCATTCCTGCCTTGCGCGAAGGTTTGTTATTTTATGTTTGGTGCATATATTTTATTAGGTACATAAAATGTTAGATAGAAAACAAGAGTAAAAGTTTTTTTTAATTCCACAATATCTGTTATTCAAAATCATAGGTTCTCTAGAAGGTATGTTATTCTGACCTTTGTGATGAGCAACATGTCTTGAACGTGTCTGATTGATCTTGTATCCGCTCTGCCTATGGATATTGCGATAGATTGAGCTTAATTTCTGGTTTGGCATAGATTCTATATTGGCGTGTGCTACCGATGCGATTGGAAATACTCGCTTTGATGTTATGTTTGTTCGATTGCTGCCTCACCAAATTCGTATCCAGTAATTTGATAATTAAGGCCCATATATTGACAGACAACATCGTAATGAAACCCGCAGACCACAAGGTGTGTGAACACTATGATGGCGATGGGCTCACCCCCTGTCACGTTGGGTTAAACACGCTTGGTGAACCGTGGGCATTTTCTTTGCAAGTGCTTCTGCCTACCCCGCTTTGGGATTGAAAGGCGTGAAGTGTATTTCTTTATATGAATATATTTTTTGAAATTGTAAGAACCATTAATGCATGTTAAAAATGTAATGCTTGATGCTCATTTGTCTCTTTTTGACGTTTGGCATCGATGATAAAGCATAAAACTGACCCGGCTATTGCTTGATTCGCGTCTCGGAATACGGGTCTTAGTGATTTTGTTATTTATTATTGTCTTGTAATTTTGTGCAACTTTGTCGCTAAAATTGTAGTTCAACAACTTTATTGAAAATACGCTTCTATTTCATTACTCCCTTATGAATATGTACCAGATAGTCTAGCTCGAGATAATATATTCAATTTTATTGATTGCATACCTACATAACACTGCTTGCTTAGGAATTGCGTGTATTAATTTAATTTGACGTGCTTTTTCAGAATAGTATAATTATTGTAATTTATACGTGTGTTAAAACGTGAAATAAAATGTTTTTGTATTATTGGTTGCTTTCTCGGGGTAGTTGCAATTATAAAATTAAATTATATCCATATGACATGACGTGTCTAACTGTCTACCAGTACAAAACATGGGCATTTTAAATACTAATGTCGTTAATTTCCAAACATTTTTTTTCATAACACTGCCCTAAATGATGGATTTGTATTAGGTAAGAGAGTAACACCACACCGATACCATATCACTATACCAACTATCCCGACCTGACATCATTAAGCGTGTACTCACCCAGATTATCCTGAAATTGCACAGCGGAAGTTATGCATATTCAGCCGGTGATAAGGTTTCTTTGATAAGGATTTTTGTTATGTTGCTGACTGTATCCTGAATATTGACTAGTTTATTCACAGGCACTGAAGTTCACTGCGTTGTTTTTGTGGTCACTTATACTTTATTTTTTGTATATTTTATTTCGGTGTTTTGCGGTGTGGTGTGCGCGCGCGCATGACAGGTGCGTCCGCGGTGGCACGCTCGGGTGCTCTGCGCCGGTTGATGCCACGCGCAGATATGCTCTCGCGCCGGCAATTGCCTCCCGAAGCCCAGAAGCCTGAAAACTGCAAAAAGCTTACATTAAAAAAAAGGCACATCATTTTTTAGTTATATTTACTATTTCGTGATACGTAATCGGAAATCATCATACGCATCATTCATTTGTGTATAAGCAGGCAGCATTTTATTACATCATTCATTTTGTATAAAAGGAAATGTGATATTTCGTGGATTTTGTATTTCATTAATGGTAATTCATTAACGATAAAATAAGTACCAACCTGACTTGTCCACCCATTATATTTAATAATGTCTATAGTCAGCGTCTGCGTAAATAATTGTATACTTAAAATTAATAATGAATCCCTTCGTTTTAGTTAGAAGGTAAAGTAAAAGTGAAGGTGTAACATACGGCATATATCAAGCAATATCCGACTAATTAAATAAGTACTGCTTGTACTCGTTTCACTATAGAAGAGATAATAATTCTAAGTCGGTAGTTACCTGGATAATTTGCAATATAGATTTAGCTGATTAAACAATACGCGGCCATGTTTGGGTAGTTCCTTTCCTGATGCGGCTCAAGTGTTAAAAAGGTTGTGTAAATGGCACGGAGTCGTCGTATACGCATTGTGCGACGAGCATTAAATTTATTTGCGCAAGCGCTTACTTTTTGGTTGGCGCCCACCGCCATTTCCATAACACCTTTGTGATCTTTTCTCCTAAACTGTTAAAGAAAGTTTCAAGCTCTCAGAGATTCCGTACGTCTACATTATATTGTCCACATGCCTGTGATGTCTTGAAGCTACTTATCTTGTTTGAGGTTTGCTCTTTGTTTTACGGAAAATACCTGATAAGAGATGGTTATTGTAATTAGGTACTGTCTTTATCTCCGGGCGATTTTTTTTTCTCGCGCAAATTTTCTCAACTTAATGAAGGTAATTTATGATGTTTCTCCTCTGGTGATAACTGTCAAGGTAATTTGTTTCATCTGTTACGTGTAAATTGTATGTTTTTAGTTCCATGTCTCTACAATATCTGTAAAACCAACACATAATTGCCTAATCATTGATCATCAACGTGGAAATGATTGAAGCTGAATCAGTAATAAGAACTGCGTAGTTAAGTTAATATGTTTTTAAATTTATCATTGCAAGCCCATACAAGTTTTTCAAGAACTGACAACCGATACCTACTGGTTGGCACTCATTTGTCACGTAGCGTCATCTCAAATAGGTTATGCATATACAGTTTCATCATGCCACTGAAGGGTGACTAGTCACCCTGACCTACGTAATTTAGAATTCAGAAACGATAATCGGCCCAAGTAAAACTGAAAACTGTATAGTTGCACATGTCTAGTACTGTACCAATGAAGTGCTCATCAAGTGCCACCGGCACCAATCAGAGGGAAGGAGCCTCATGCCATTAACCAATTACAATTTTCGATTACCACCGTGTCCGCACGTAGTGGCGAGACTGGTTTTCAGGGAACCATGGGTGGCCTTATGGCATTAATTTTATTCGATGCATGTACAATCGGGAACGTACCCATTGGATATACAATGTTTATAGTTCCTAGTGCTAGGATGCAGTAGGGAAGTTCGAGTCAGCATTAGATATTGCTGATGGTGAGGTCATAACGCCACAATTAGGTTGTGGGCATTAGGCTTGTAATGGAGAACGTCCAGTTTGACTGCAGGCGATGGTTGGACCTCCGTAGCTTCCATACCCCATAATATATTACACTTGTTCACTTTAAAGGAAAACATCGTGATTCAACGCTCCTACCAAAAGGTGTGTGAGCCCTACGGCTTTATTTGTAACAACTTTATTGAATTAAATGATTTGCAACTGGCCTCCCTGCTCCTTAGATATTAAAGCGTAATATTCGATGAACCAATCACAAACAACTTAGTCGTATACTTATTTTAGATTGATTGTGATTCTTCAAAGATTATGTTAAACAATCACCTGTGAAGGTGTCAAGGTTACAATCCAATCTGTTCCTACGTGTGAAATGTTACACTTGAATAACATTTCAAATGCCACGATCTCATTCATCGGCTTCATCAAAATAAAGAAAATTGTCCTTGATTGTATGGTTTGGACAATAACGGGATCTTTGCTTATTGCCATTGATTCGAGGTTTGCGTTCTTTGCGATGTACCGTCGGACCCTTTGGTGCTTTAATGGACAGTTATTTTGGAATGTCTAATAATATAGCCAAGTTATATGAGATGAGACAACATGTAAAGACCCTATACCGTAAAAAGGAACTATCTGAGTTGAACTTAAAAAAGCTCTTTGTTAGCCGGTAGGAAAGTAAGAACACTGATAGTGCCTGGAATTTTTTGCATTCCATAGGAATCTAATTAATATTGCTACATATCGCTATTACCTACCCAGAACCTCCATTTATGAAGACAAGTACGCTTGTGTTCATATTTGAATTACATCATTACAAATCTTTCATGTCATCGTTCAGGAACTAATGTTGTATTATCTTTTGTTACAGGTAAGGAACCCGACCAAAATAATGGTATCATCATTCGGTAATGCTCATACGTTAACTCTTGCATTATCATGGTTCGTTATTAAATTGTTCAGTAGCTGTCTATTAATATCATGCCCCTCTATTTCGGGAATAGTTCCGCGTCTGTCGATTTATAAGTGCATGCTCACGTGACACATCGTTCAACCCAAAACCAGCCAAAGGAGAACCCTGCTTACATGGAAATTTCAAACTAGGACAATTTTTTTTACAATAGTGATCTCAATCAGAATTTATACCATACGAACGCCCTTACTAAACATACCGTTGCAATCTTAACGAGCCAATCAAGTATGGAATGCGGGGTGCTGGCTTTTTCACCATAAAATCAAACTCAATTTGATATATGGTTGTGTGACATTCGCATCTCACATCGTCAATTCTCCTTATACGTACGATGCGCATTTTGCGAAAGGAGTCATGCATATAATATGTTCTTTTGATGACTATATTTTGTATTGGTTAGTTTAACCCGTCTTTTATGTGTTTTCGTTGCCACTACCTCAAAAGAGTTGATACATAAATGTATATTTGTGATATGATTTAAAATCATAAAATAGCACTTTGTTATAATGTACATAATCTATAGGTATTCGAAATTGAACCCTTCAATAACAAGAATGTCTAGCGTAAGGTATATGTGGTCTGTGGTCAACTTTTGCTCCGTGCACTGCAGGAAGTACTGCTAGCATTGTTTTTACGCTACAGGCCAGCACGGCATGGGGATTCCAAGAAGGTTTTGTTTCATTTTCAACCCTGAAAACAAGCCTTATTTTACCAGTTGTTTGTTTATCGTTGACCATCGACGGCATGATAAGTACAGATTCGCAGTTATCGCCCGCAGCGACTCTCTATTATTGCTCAGATTTATAACTCCGGCTGCATTCAACGTAGAAAGCACGCTTTGAACCTCATTGTGTAGATTGATATCAATGTAGATGAATTATGGGCTTAATTAATGCCGGTTATAAATCGGCTTTTGTGTCTCAGAGTATCGGTGGAAGTAAATATTGGCTCGTGGAGTGTCTACGTCTGTTTGAGTCACGATTCCGAAACATGTTAGTTGGTCATGAGCCAGGTTCATTTTATGGTCACATAAAAGGTATATTGCCACTTTGCACTAAATTAGTAGGAAAATCCCAGAAGTCTTGAGTTATTTCGTGAGTACCGGGAGGATATTTCTAATTTGCTGCTTTCATGTTTGAAATGCCAGATGTTGTAGTCGGTTTTCGTTTAACCTTATTCCAAGAAGTAAACTTAAATTCAGCAACTAAAATTGTCCTAGGTGTGTACTTTCTTAGTACACAGTCAATTCATTCTAGGATTGGTTTAGGCATTATTTTAATTAAAAACATTGTTACAGAATATATGCGACATTTCAATTGTAATCCTGGATTCTGATGATGAAAAGCCAGGCAGTGACAAAATGCATAGTTCATAACTTAAACCTTCGCACTCGGGTAGGTGTGCCGCGATGTCTCAAGATCCGTGCATACATATTGTTGCTTTTCTAACAAACGCAATTCGTGGTCCCGTCTCACTACTGACTCATTGTATCAGAAGATTTCCAACGCAGTAAATATAATCATGCGCATATCTTTTAACCAAACTCCTTCAAAACGGCTTAACCATATTTTTTTTCTACGTAGGTAGCTCTAAATACATACAGGTTATAAACTATATTCACACTCCCAACCGGTCCGCAAGTAATATCGTGATTTTTCTATTTCTTTGGTGATTTATGTTACTTAAGAGACGTAACAGGAAGAACACTAAATACGGCAGGAAAATAACTTTTTTTTGTTATTTCCCACATACCAGTTTGTTCCCTACATAGCGTTAAACCCGGCTAGTAATTAGGTAAAAATTTTTTTTAACAATCAAGTATCACCCAGTATTCACCAGGTATATAGACGCGAATATAATCAAAGATAAGCTCGAGCTTGTGTTTGTAAATAATATTTAGTTACAATATCTGTCCGCGTTTCATTAAAAAATGAATATACTTTAGATAATAAAATAAAAATATTCATATATAAGTATGTCTTTGTTATGCCTTATTTCGTAAGATTATAAGGATCGATTCTGTTTTTCAGTTTCTGGAAAACACCATCTATTTTTGTACCAAAAATGTGATTTTCTGAAATTCGGAACTATGTCATTTTAAAATACACTGGAGTACGGTATAATTTAAATATTAGATTAGTTTCTGTATGTTATTTTTCATTCTCATCCCACTATCGAGTATTCACATTATAATAGTTGACATTTGAAAAACATGCCTGGAGGTTACAATTCATCATCTGGGACAGTCACCAAACCTTCATTACTGTTGTTGCCTTGTGGTGACATGCGTGCGATGTTATTCGAATCTGTACTATTATTAGAAATCTCATTAATATTGATAAATCTTTAATTGAATTACACTTGTTCGTTCTCTGGCAAATCGATTGCCCGCGATATGCTATGCTAATCTATTCAACAATCTTACTTAGTTAATGTTATCTCAGGAGCTATGTAACTATCCGGTTGATCTTCTGATTGTTAACAATGTAGACTTAGATTGTGACTTGTTGCAAGTAATTTATAGGTACATTGTAACGTGCATTTTATTGTTTTTTAGACTTGTATGTTTGCCGTTTGGTTTTGTCATGTTGCGATTTAACTGAAATCTAGAATAGTGCTCTTAGCCAATGTGAATTTGTCGTTTAAAATAATTTGTTGTGTGGAGAGAATTTTTGTGTGAAGTGGTCATAACTTGTAGGACAATATGCATGTAGAAAAACGAGGAAAATGTATTAATTTGGTTTATCTAAATATATAAAAGAAAAAGCTGACTGAATGACTGACTGACTGACTGACTGACATATCAACGCACAGCCCAAACGGCTAATCGTAGGGACTTGAAATTTGGAACGGACGTAGCTTAGGTACCGTAGGGGTGCACTAAGGAAGGAATTCCCGTAATTACCACGGGAACGGGAATTAACGGGATAAAACGTTTGTATGAAAAATCTAAACTGCTCAAGGTAGACGCTTGAAATTTTGGATGCAGGTACCTTAGTACACTTAAAGCTTAGGTGCAACAGGCTATTGGAAAATTCCCATGGGAACGGGAGTTGTCGGGAAAAAACTTTTGTATGATAAACCGCTCAAGTTAGACGCTTGAAATATAGGATGCAAGTACTAAACTACGCGAATGAAATCGCGGGGCGTCCACTAGTTAAACATAGATGAACTTATCAGCAATATACCATACTTTGTCAGAATCCACGCCATCACAAAATTTTATTTCAAAAGTAGCATTACCATACATAATTTCACTTCCCAACATGTCGAATACGATAGTAACAATAGCCTGCAATTTGTACATGTAAATTGAAAACACTAAAGTAAACATTCGATGTAAAACTTTATAAATTTATATAGCCAATAGACTTGTGCATGTTCACTAAATGGAGTCGGTTTATAAGGAACTATTGTATTATTAGCCAATGTTCCGTCTGATGTCTACACAGTGTCTATAAAATTTGCCATTTCCTCATTGGAATTAGGTACACTGGGTGGTTTATCTGCCTCTTAACTTACACTAGAATGTAGTGATAGTACACAACTGTCTGTATTTGCTAATTAAAACATGGCAAACAGTTGTTTACTTTTTGATAGTGTATGAAACTAGCTTCTAGCAAAATATAGTAGAACCTTATTTTAGAAACATTGCGCGTACATAGCCGACAGAGCGTCTGTGGTCCAGTTGGTCGGACACTTGACTTGTAACCGGGAGGTCCCGGGTTCGAGTCCGGCTACTGGACGTGTACCAATGGGCTCTTTTTCAGAGCCTATGTACGCAACGCAACGCTCGTACGGTGAAGGACAACATCGTGATGAAACCCGCACACCACAAGGTGTGTGAACCT
>SJJU01011442.1:0-20723 GCA_012932125.1 Conopomorpha cramerella
ATAGCAGAGAAACACTTTTAATTATGTATGTATACAGGCAAAACAACGTTTACCGGATCAGCCAGTAAAAAAAAACCAAAGAAAAATATACTTTTAACCATTTTATTTCAAAACTTAATCTAACCAACATAGTTCGCATTAACTAAAAATAATAAATTACTAACGACTAGAGAGGACAACACTGTACACGACCAAGCTCGAAAAAAATAGACAAGTAAAAAAAAAATATCACATAAACGCCTGGCCCAGACTCCGAAAGATAATACCGGGTCTTTACAACATTAAGAGCACATGAAATTAACAAGTGTCTATAAAAAAATATGTTTACGTAAAACAACCACCATATTACGTTATTTCAGTAACTTAGCTTATATGAATAACATACATAGGTACTTAACGATTTGACAGATCGAACTGTCAGTTTTGACAGATCGTTAACATACTTTATGTCAAAAATGTACGTACCCAGGGATATACAGTCACGTTAATTTCAGTATGCACTTAAATTAAAAAAAAAAAACAACCGGCATCGGAAACATTTTCGCGCTTAAAAATGACAGTAAACTTTTTTAAATTCCTAGTTATAATTGTTTTTAATGTCAAGTTCTAAATGTCAACTAACGTATCTATAGGTATTTATATACAAAATAACATAAAACTAGCAGTAAAATTAAGATTTGGCTCTCTGTATAGGTACTCTTACAGAACAATATAAAATGTCACGAAGGAATGAGCAGGATTGTGCATTCACTGTTCTATAAAAAACATTCTATTGTCAATTATGAATACAAAAATATTGGTCAATTATTGGTGTAACGGTTTTGGTTTAAGTTAATTCGTCAACTATTAAATATACACTTATTTTATTAACAAATGGACGTGGTTACACAGGAAGGACTCAATACACAAAAAGTTACTTCGGAGATATTAAGCTTTAACGTTGGATGCTCTATTGACCCGCCATACATGTGGATTGAGTCAAGGTACGTAAAAAATAGGTTGTAGTCTAAATGTCTTTTTTATATGATGGATATGTCTTAACTTAGCGCCCTGGTATAGCTGGGTGTGGATTGACTCCTTTCTGTGTAACTACGTGCAAATAACCTCAGACAAAAATACAACTAGACCTGCAATACAAAACTTTTACGCTTAGAATGAAACGAGACAAGACATGCAGGAGTGAAAGAGCAAGATATATTTATCTTCTGTCCCTTACGGCGTAGCGCAGTATTGTATGTACTACTGGCGCACTTCAAGTCACTGCGGTGAATAGGTACCTAATGAAAGAGTGTGCTCCACCGTAGACCACATCGCTGCTTAACATCAGCCAGGATGGTGGTCAAACGCTTGTTCTTAATGATAAAAAAAACTTTTACTACCAAAACTACAGTTTGGATTGCGAAGTACATCCAACTTCCATACATTATTGCTTAGAACATTATTGTCCTGGCCGAAGGTGGCGTGAAAAGTACTCGAAAAATGTACATGAAGCGAAAGGGGTATGTCAGGACTGTGACTAATGTAGATCTGTAGTCTCTGCCTACCCCTCTGGGAGACAGGCGTGAAGTGGTTTGCAGGTCCAGTTGTCTGTGCTGAGCAAATAACATAAACTGGCTGTCGCGTTTTGGTTTTATTTGTATTCTCGTGTAAAAATTATATTGGTAAAGTATTCATTACAAACTAGAAACGTACCTAAATAACGGGAATGATTAAAAAAAAAAAAACATTATCCAGTACAAAATTATTCTAAAAAAGATATGTATGCAACGAGTCACTTATTAAAAATAATGTTTATCAAAATGAAAAATAAAAGTAAATACTGGCATAGATCTTTAGTTATTTTACAACAAAACTTTTCTTTCCGTCCTTTGATGCAGAAAATTTTGTATATATTTTTTTTCCAAGATGGTAGCTCGAAGTCTACCACTCGAGCACGAACAAAATTGACGATCAAACGAATAGGTATTCAAATGTAGGAACTCCTCCCCTTTTTACAGTGGTAACATTATAATTACTATAAAATATGATATGAGAAATTATTAAATGCTGCTATCACCAAATCACGTAACTATACATTATTCAGGACGCCATATTGAATCAATTCCTATTTTTACAAACTTATATTTAAATTACTTATACAGATTAATATGCGCCTATCAGTTATTTACAAGCAAATAGCCTCATTTTTTTTTCCTCTAAACCACTAAAGTTTCCTTTTAATCAAAATGAGGTTTTATTTCCCGCCTTGTGCTTATTTGTTTTTTATTTCCAAATAACGAGCCAGAATCAAACGTAATGCATTCTGTCCCAGTTTGTTCGATTGGAGAACATAAATTACATTTTCTACGAATAAATCTTATTTTAAACTAGACATTGTCAAACAATGTTTTATTTCAATTTTTGATTTCGCAATCCCCTCAACCAATTATTTTTTATACAAAGCGAAATATATATATTAATACTTTATTTATTTCCAAATATATTAGGTATTTATAATGCTTCATCGAATAATAATAAACAATTCGACAACGATAAATATAAAGTGACTCAAGTTTAGCAAATAAATGTCATACAAGTGATCATGTCAGTGTCGAGTATTTGGCTACGCGATTGCTCGTCAGTACACCTCCAATAAATATAATATATAGGTAATATCTGCTCTCATTAACAGCGGCAGCGCGAGCATTTCTCCCGTCGCACTCGCTAACTTAACAATGACAGTCTGTGAGGTAGCGGCGCGGAGGACTCCGTGCGTCCACCGGGACTGACTGACGTGACTGACGCGCGCGTCAGTCACACCGCCCGGGAGCGGGACACGAGTCGGCAATCAGGACTTGTAGGTGCGGATGACGTCCTTGATGGGCGCGCGGCACAGCGGGCACTGGCCGCCGCCCTTGCCGCGCCACTGCTGCACGGCGCAGCGGTAACACATGCACATGTGCCCGCACATGTACAGCACGCTGTCGATGGGGTTCTCGTAGCAGATGGTGCACTCCTGGCCCGTGAGGTTGCCGAGCTCGTAGTGCGCCGCCAGCGCCGCGTGCGACGTGGACGCGGCCGACGACGGGCCCGCGGGGCAGGCGGGCTCCGCGGCGCAGGGGGGGGGCGGGGCCGCCGCCGCCTCGTTGTGAGAGTTCTGCGAGTTCTGCGCCGCCAGGCAGTCGCGCGGCCGCGGCGGCGGCGGCGGCGGCAGCGCCAGCGGCTGCAGGCCCGACAGGCCCGACAGGCCCGACAGACCCGACAGGCACAGCTGCTGCGTCGACGCTTGGATCGGCTGCTGACAACGAGAGGTTTGCGTCAGTCGATTTTATCTACAGACTTTTCACAAGATAACAGTATTGGGAGAAAAGTGATCGACTACAGATAAAGATTTCAAGTAAGTAACGTACCTCGATGTAGTGTGCGCTGGCGAGCGCGAGCGCGTTGGGTCGCGCGGCGAGCGCGGCGTGGTGGGCGGGCGGCAGACTGACGACGAGCACGGCGCCGGGCGAGGGCGCGGCGGCGGGGGCGGGGGTGTGGGCGGGGCCGGGGGCGAGGGCGGGCGGGGGCGGCGCGCGGGGCCCGGCGCTGAGCAGGCGCACCTTCTGCGTGGCGCCGTAGATGTCGACGAAGGCCCAGAGGCGCAGCGTGTGGTCGACGTGCAGCACGGTGAGCGGCGCGGAGCCGTTGCGCGAGAGCCGCAGCTCGCCGGCCGGCGACAGCGCCACGGCCAGCTCGTCCCCGCGGCGCAGGCCGGCCGCCGCGTCGCGCCGCACCACCCAGTACTCGGGTCGGTCCAGCAGCTGCTCGGCGTCGTCCGGCAGGTCTCCGGGCCGCAGCGTGCCGGGGTCGCACGACGTCAGCCCCAGCGCCAGCGAGCCGGCGTACGCGGGCTCCGTGCCCAGCACCTGCACCAGCAGGGTCTCGCCGGGCTGCAGCGGCCGCGCCGAGAACACGTACCCCTGGCAGAACTCGGACTCGAGCCGCGCCGCGACGCCGCGCTCGCTCACGAAGTGCACGTTGCGGCCCTTGGTGCGGTGCAGCGTCAGCGGCTGCACGGGCTGGCTCAGGAACCGCGGCGGCGGCAGGCTCTCCTCCAGGCTGAGCGAGCGCAGGCTGCCGGCCAGCCGCTCGGCGCCGGCCCCGGCCGCGTCGTCCGGCCCGGCCGCGAGCCCGGGTCCGGGCAGCGAGCCGGGCAGCGACCGGCGGGCCTGGGTGGGCGCGCGCGGGTCGGCGTACTGGATGGCGGTGCAGTTGCCGTACACGTCGACGAGCGACCACAGCGGGTTGCGCGTGTCGACGCCGGTGAAGAACACGCCCTTGTCCTCGCCGTTGATGCCGAAGTGCACGTCGCCGGCCGCGTTCACGTAGTAGTACAGCAGGTTGTCCTTCTCGCAGAACCGCTCGCCGAGCGCCTTGGCCCAGTTGCCGGGCTTGTTGGTGAGGTCGGGGCACGCGTACTTGGGCAGGCAGTGCGTCAGGCTGCAGGGGTCGTGGGTCGTGAAGCCGAAGCGCAGAACACCGCTCCAGTTGTTTGAAATCTCCACAAAGCGAATGCACACCTAGAAAGACCAGAAATCTTCATTAACAAACTTTACTTTTTAATACAAATTGGCTAATATAAATCTTTGTAGCAAGCAGCTCCTGTCAAATTGCTAAACTTGGAGATCAAGAGTTGCTCAGGAAATGAGTACTTCTGCCTACATTGTATCGTCATTGACAGTGGAACCAACCTTCTCGTTGACGCGCACCGGGCGCGCGCTGAAGGCGACGCCCTTGCAGAAGGACTCGACGCGGCGCGCCGTGTAGCCGTCGCGCGAGATGCGGATGTTGTCGCCGTGCACGCGGTGGAAGGTCAGCGGCGGCAGGTTGTTGGGCGTGGAGCCTGTGCACGACGTGCGCGGAGCTGGTGGACAAAAGAGACAGAACGTTAGTCTGACAGAGAAAGAGACATCAGCATATTGCGTGTTTGCAAGTTCCTTATCTAACGTCGACGGTGATGCAAAAAATATCAGATTATAAAAGTACCTACATCATATTGTTATCAGCTTTTGGGTTAAGGACCTGTAGTCATTCAATATTTCAGTTTTCAATTCACGCCTATTTACTTTATCTGCCTCTTTGTTGATTGTAGATAGGTACAGATTGCCTACGTATGACTAAGAACTAAGGCTAGGATTGCAACAATATGTTTCTGAAGTGTTTTGCAAGCAGCTTATTTGAAGTTGCATTATATTTTTGAAATGCAAAGATCTAAAGATCTACAGTGTTTTCAACATGAAGAGATTTCCGATTGGATAAATTCTTTCAAAAACGTGCCAAAATATTCTACGAAATCTATTATTAATCTTTCTAGTTACGGTCTCTTCCCTAAAGATTCAATTGTTGGTCCCCCTATTTTATAACGAAGGATATTTCCAAACAGGGCTGCCACCTGCCGGGCAGATGCGCGCGCAGCTTGCGCCGGCGACGCGGCAAGATGGCGGCATGACAATTCCATTGCAAGTTTGAATTTCCCGCTGCTAATTGCATTTTCGGGTAGATTTAATTTAATGTTATGCAAATTAGTGGAGATATTTTGTTAATATCGAAGATACGACATCCAAATGTCTTTGAGGACAAAATATATTGTTTCTTCAGTGGAAAACATTGTGCGTTGGTGCGCTAGCATGTCGGGGCAACCACCTGGTAAATAATCAACGCTGAGACCATGTCTTACTCCGTCACTCAAGGGGAACACCCTTACAGTAGGTACAGTCACGCACGCAGCACACACCCAACCAGAATATACTGAACTGGGCCACCATATAATTTATTCACCACGACGATGTGAAATTAAACATAAAATTGTTTTGCTTGAGTCGTCTTCGATGCTCAAGCACACGTGCTCAGTTTTTTTTATCTATTACTTCCGCTATTACACGCTGTGTAAGTACAGTCATGCGTTAGGCTCTGTTTAAAATGCTTCCTATGGCTTTTTTGTATAGCAAATTATTTTGATTTCCTATTATTATTTTATAAATCTTATTCTACAATTTCCGATGTTTAATTGACACTTGTTTGTTAACTGTCAACGTTAATCATTGTATACTTGTCACGGTTGGATACGTGACAAGAATGTACAAGTGTTATTATAGCTAATACTGTAATTTGTTTAAGAAAATACAAACAACTAGTAAGACAGTCAATAAATAAGAAAAACGTAACTTTCTAACCGTTTGCATTCGAAACTCCATTTTTGGACGCGCGCCGAACAAAACCTACCAAGTTCCAAAAGCACACTTTACAATATAGGGTCTGTTTGACCCCAACGCTTGCGTCATAAGCGCGTCACCCCTTTGTATTATAAAATGAAGGGTGGAATGAACGAAAGTAAACATAAATGGAACTAGTGACTTACTACAAGTTGGTAACAGGTCGGTGTCGATTAATATTTCGCATTTTATGGTGAAATTATTTTACTTAGCATACAAAAACTTACATATTAAAGTTACTTATTCTTTCTTCTACACATGTACACAAAAAGAGGTTACTACTACACTTAGGTTTGTTCCAAAATACCTTAATGTTCAGTTCTAAGAAATTGCTATAAATTTAAAACACAACTTTTAAAAGTAGATTTCAAGTTTTACAGAATCAAGATAGCTAATAAACATTTGAAAATCAATGTTATCGCGTGTAATTACTTAACTCAATCATAACACACGACAACAGATCTCCGGCACGTGGCGTAAATCTAATTCTGTCCGCGCAATTTGTCTAGTTTGTGCAGCAAATTATACAATACCGGATATGTTTAGAATAAGGCCCCAGATGTTCAGTTTTGGGGGCTGTAATTACTTCCTGTGTTTCTATAAGTAGTTAGGTAAGTTTATTTTCGGCCACGCTTACTTTTGTTTATGAAATTACGGCATATTGTTCTCTTAAGATATCTTAAATTTTACTTTCAGTAAAGAAGTTGTTGCTTTTTTATAGATCGCACATTTAAGGTAGATTACTATTTTCCCACGACACAGCACCTACCTACAAGTCTAACTCCCACACAAATGTGCAATGCGATGCACATTTTCACGTGTGAATTGTCAAAATCAAACAAAGTAGGTAAACTATCAAATCATGACAAATAAATATCCAATTACAGGTCGAAAACCCCCAACGAGATCCCATCTCGGTACTTCCGCCGGATGCAGTTCCCTTCCGAAAACTAAAATGGCTGCCACCCTCGAAATACTGTATTTTTTTCACTAATCTCGGGACCACCTGGCTCTTGACTGGTCCCCTACATGCGTTGTTCTAAAACTTGTGAATGAGCAGTCGACAATCGATAAAAAGTGCATATCTTTGCATCAACATTTTACGATTTGAATAGAAAGATTAATGAAACTGCGCCTGCAAAGCTATTATCTGACCCCTGTTGTATGATTGTACCTTCTATCGTAGAATAAATAAGCAACAGACCACAAGACGGCGCATCTTCCTTAATTGGATACCGAACGATGACAACGTCCAGCCGTTTGTAATTAGGTACGTCGACCAATCACAACGAAGATCGGCGCTAGAGGCGACGCGCAACGCTGCGTTAGCGCATCAATTTCTTGTCTATTCACGAAGGATATTAAACTCTTTAGAGGGTGCTCACTCAGGTGTTGCTACATTAGAAAAAAGATACCAACAACGTGACGAACCAAAATGAAATACCTAAACAATTTAATTTACAGGTGAGTTAGTTAGCTTCTTTTAAAGTAGCCAAAAACAATAAAAAGGGACGTTTCTAATTTGAATCTAGAACGTCATTTGCGTCACAGCAGTCTATAGTTAGTCTAGGATTGCACCAGGAAGACCGCCACTGACGTCAGCGGTGACATTTCGCGGAGCACGCTCAGTTTGTTGCTTCTGCGAAATCGTTTACTCTTCTTCGCGCCAACGACATTAATTTTATTCCACTGTTTAATTGGTAAAGGACCCCGAAACAGTTGGTAGAGAAATGTGGTTTCAGTGAATTTTGATGAAATTTTTATGTGTTGTAGATTCAAAAGTGTCTATGGGTGCAGCCACTGTTTCTGAGTTCGTTTTATCAGCACATTTGAAGCGGCAACATATTAAAATTTAATCAAAATTGACTGAAACCAGCATTTTTTCGGGGTCCTTTTGTACCAGGACACTGTGTTACGATTCGTTGGTAAAATGCTTCTAATTAGGTAATTCGAAAAGTAAGTTGAAATGCAAGTCAGCAACGCGACGTGACAACTAGATAAAAATATTGTAACACGTGGGGTGTGCGGTACAAATGCGCTAATGTGTCTAAAACCCAAGGGGGTGACGCGACGGAGGGCCGAGTAGGGCAGAGTAATGAAATGCGAGCACATTTGTTTATTGCGAGGGTCGCGAAATTAATACCTAAACCAACGTCTACACCACAGACTGATACAAATAAGTAATTACACACGGCCTGTTGTCATCAGGGTCGTGTACATACCGCCAAAGTTAATGGTGTATTTTGAAATTAGCGCAAAATATTGACACACGGATCGCGCCAATGTTTTTCAAACGATCAAACAACGCGTGCGCGCCGCACGATTGTTTCAAAATGTATTTACCTATTGACGCATGCGCGATGTTTGCATTCTTAGACAGTTTGTGTTTTAACACAAGCGATAGGTACAAAAGATACCGACAGATTACGTACGATAACGAAATTTTAATCCTTATATATATAGAAATCGTATCCTCGTAATATTAATCTTGCAATAGATTCTCCACACTCGACTCGAGGGAAATTCGCGAGGGCATTAACAGAGTTATGGCGGCGAAATGCAATAAATGCGTGACCAATATCGCCGGAGATTGGACGACTCAGGGTAAATATATTATTATACCAATTGTCAATGAGAGAGGTCCACTAAACTATAGATTACAGAGTTTATGTAAGCAAGTATCCTATTTAATATTATAAATGTGAAAGTTTGGATGGATGTATGGATGGATGTTTGTCCATCTTTCACGCAGAAAGTTCTGGACAAATTTTAGCTGCTAAACTAGCTTATAAACTAGACTAACATATAGGCTATACATTTTGGGGATATGTTTCAATAATGTACATTAGCAAAACAACGTTTGCCGTGTCAGCCAGTCATGTATAAACTCGTTGCACGTCAAATATCGTTTTTATGTAGCGCAAAGGTAATTTCAAGACTCATCAGTCGATTTACTATGGCGATGTCGGGGCCTTTTAGCGCGCTGCTCATGCCAACATTCATGGGCAAAAAATATCGACGCCGATGACCGGCTCAAAGCCGTGACCAGAGCGATATATGTATTTTATTTATGCCTATAAAACTGTTAATTGTAGTAACTACATTATTTAAAATTGTGAAAAATACTACAAAAAGAATACTTTAGAAAATAATAGCATGTAATTGAAAAGTTCGCTAAAGTGGCGACAAAATTGAAGCTAAACTCGATATTAAGAAGACCGTTTTCGAATTTAATTTTAGAGTGCCCGTTCTAAACTACAGTCAAGTAACAGAACAAAGATACAAGTGTTCTATTTATAGTGCGGAGTGTCCCACAGTGAGCTTACAAAAGCTCTTGTACTGTTTTGTTGTACTGCCGCCGCTCTGGAGCGTTTGGCCTCGACACCAGCCCACGCTGAGCTCTCCATCCCTTCTACATCTCTATGTGAGGATAAACAAAGAACGCACTTAACAAGTACCTATGTCTGTATCAAGTTGAAAGTATAGTATAAAATTAAAAAACGGACTGCGTGAGGAAAGTAATCATGTTTTGTACCATTCTTTGTCAAAAAATCGGCGTCACAAAGCTTACGCTTGTGATTCTAATTCAGGATACAATGTGACAAGTGTTTAGGTAGGTACAGAAATCGTGCCGTACATAGCGGAAGGAAGTGGTGGAATGTACACAATGGGCGAAGAAGATGCGTCCTGCCGCCGGCCGCAGAGGCGGCGGCGAGGCGTGGCGGCCTGCACGAGCCGCTGCACACGACCACCGAGCGACCACACTACCACGAAACATCACAACATTTCAAAGTTCTTTCAAGTACCATTCACTTGCACCATTCAATGTGGTGCCGAAAAAAACGTAAAATTACCAACCGTGACCGTATTACCACATACACGCGTACCTAGCAATGTACGGCTCAATTCGCGGCTTTCAAAATCAGATTACGAGGAAAAAACACAGTTTTTTTTTTAAACTCAGTCGCCCACATTTACAACAATTTGGACTTACTGCCTTTTTAAGCGAAACGGAATTTTGAAAGAAGTAAGTCACGCACGGAACGCACATCTTCGTGACTAAATTTAAGCCAATTTCACAGTCAAAATGGAGTTACAATTAAATAAAAATCTTTACCTACATACAGAAGACGATCGTCTATAACGCGAAATGACAACGGCAGGAAAATGGCGCAACACGTGCGGTCGCCAATTAATTCCAAAACACGAGAATTATTGGGGTTTTTTTTCTATTGTCTACCGTTGCGGGGGAGTGCGGATCCAATGCTCCAATTCTATACGCGTTTCCTCCGCAGATGGCGCGGCCCACGGGGATTTCTCGTCCATTGTGTCGGCCCACCCCACACGGCTGAGAATAGACATGTGCGACGCTATTTTCAAGAATCAACAGATGCGGCGGGCGGGGGTGGCGTTCAAATAAAACAACTCGAGTTATACAATTTAGGTACCTTACTTAGTCTTGTGGGGAATTCATCTAATGTACTTATTTCTTAAAATAGAAGAATTATGACTTCAAATATACCTAGGTAGTTGAACATTAGAAAAAAGTTACCTAAGAAAGTGTGTATGAACGTAATATAAAACATTGAGAAATATGTTACACTTTCATCCAAAACATTTCATCCGCTCAGATACGAGTAGCATATAAGTCAATAGGTAGGTATTTCCTTTGATAAAACTACATACCTAACTACCTATTTGGATAAATAAGGTCAAATAGGTACTAGAAAACAGTTATTTCCACAATAATAACAAGTATTGAGTACCTATGCCATTATTATGGCAGGACAGGTAACAGCGCACGGCTCATCAAGGATATTTCCCAGAGCTCGGCGGCGGTTTGTAACACTAGCGGCTTCATCCGGCTGCGGTCCACTTCCTTTGTGGTTAACATTATTATTTTTATTGTGAGTTAACTTTTATAGATAACAAATATACCTAGCAAAGATAATGAGGACATAAATGTTATTTCATTTGTGAAAATAAATAATTCCGATCCAAACGTGACCGGCTCATTACCAACAGAAGTGAGGTAGAGAGGTATAATCATTAGATTTATTAACTCTGGAACTCGGACCAAAGTAAGCTGGTACCTAACGAAACGCTGTTTTTTATGAAAAGGGCAATTTTAGGCCTTCAAGTTAAAAACCGGCGCAGCGGCGGCGCGGGCGGCGTGGGAACGATGAGATTTACTCAAATATGATTCCTATGTAAACCTTTTAGATAATTGTTGTTTGACCTGCCAAACGCAAAACTGAGCAAGGCAATTTCTTGTAAGAATCTAATAATTAAAAAAAAACATTTCTAGATTTTTCCGGAATCACTATGAACAAGTGTTTGATCACCATCCTGCCTGATGTTAAGCAGCGACGTGGTCTACGATGGAGCACACTTGTTCAGAAGGTACCTATTCACCCCAGTGACTTGAAGACCTAAACTATGAGCAGGGCTGTCATGTCTTCTGAAAAAAATATGTGTCAACATCTTTACGTACGGTCACAACATACTAGTTCCATCCAGCTATCCGTCGATATTACGTAGCTGCGACTGTAAACAAGTGCACGGCGAGTTTACAATCGATATTTCTCACGGTACTCGCTCGATTCGATTCATAATCGAGGCATCGGTTACTACATTTCGTAAACTGGTTCCAAGTACAACTAACTACTCTGTGGACTGGACTTATTGTTTCGCTACCGCTATAAATTGATCTGTGAATGGAAATTTCATACTTCGAACGTTAGTTCATCTTGTACAAACACAGACACATCGACATGTCCACAAAAAGAACAGATACCGTGGGATGAAAAGAGTATTCGTTGTACAGTTAAAAACACTTCAAGTTATTTATATCTTTACACTACTTGTGTTTTTATGTGCTATAATAAAATATTAATTCATTAAGTTCTGTACACTGCGTAGGTATTAGGTTTACCTTCGATCGCGATTGAGAAACGAGTTAATTTAAAAAGTAGCAGTTCGCCTACGTACTTCATCATAATTATAGTATTCACCAAAATAACTTAAAATGCCTAATTTGCGTACACCGGATAACGTAGGAGTATGGCCAAGGTAGGATGTTAATATTAATTTATTTGAACAGGTAGGTGACATACCTGCATACCTCGTGTGGGCTTAGTTATTATCAATTTTATAAATAGTTAAATGTATCTCATATTATTTTTTTTCATAATTTACGAAGATTTCGAAAGTCTTACCACAAAAGTGCATTAAATTTAAATTATGCATAAAAACCAGGCAATTTTATCTTTGTGTATCGGCTGCATACATAGGATCGAGTTCGTTTTCTTTCCTTTTTTGTTCATTGAGCAAGCCTCATAATATAACGGGCCACATCCCGTTTCCCACGTCAGCCCTCAAGGCGAGCTTGCTAATTGTCACTTTTGCTATTTTTATTTAATTCACCACTATACGATAGAGGTAAGTTTTTGCAAGCTATAATCAATGACTATCTGTCCTAGTAAGTAGGCGAGCCTTTTTGTCAGGTTCCGTTGTGTCGCGCATACTATTCTGTAATGCTTTTGTTTCTTTCGTTTCAGAAAACCGTGGGAAGGTTAATTTTAATTTCACTACTGTTGTGTTTACAAGAGGTTTATCGTCGTTGCGATTACTCATGATTGGATACGGAATAACCAGCTATTAAACGAATTCAACATTATAAATAACACGTGAATTTAAATCAATAAACCTTACTGATGTTCTTAGAAACTGACAATGGAGACCTTGTCTCTTACACAATATACAGAATCATTCACTCTAAGATAAATTAAGATGAACACCCAAGAAACTTTTACAAACTCATATCAGATACGTAGGACCATAATGTGCTTTCATCTCACAGTAATGAATGTACTGTGCGTCACTTTCTAATGTTTATAAACAATATGCGTATCTCTTTCACGCTGTGTCGCAAGTCGTGTAGCCGTCTCGCTCTGGTTGAGCTTCCTTGTCGCTCTTTCTCACGGCCGGCCCGTGAGAACCTCACCTTTTCAGTCTTGATAGAACAACGGTGTCACTCGATTCCCGATAAGTCCGATCGATGTATTTGTTTGTACATCGACACGCGTAATTGTATGACGGATTCGATACATCATCGTTCGTGAAACGACCCACATGTCGCGACCGCTCTAACTAATTTAAAGCGTAAATGCCACGTTTGTTTTTGCATTTCATCGAAGTCCCGTACTTATTTGGTAACAAATCCTTTACGGGAAGCGAAATTGACACATCCCGGAAATATTTCGACGTCGACAAAATAACAATGAATCGAATTAGTCATTCGATTATCGTTTTCGTGCGCTGCCGGTTCTCACGACTAAAGCTGCTCTTTTTTTTGTTCCTCCCGATTGTAGGTGCGCAGAGAATCCCCGCTTTTTGGGAAAAAGGGTTGAGCTGTCATTGCTTCGAGACTAAAACATCTGTTGGGCAGATGTAAATGCGAAATCAGTGCGGTTCCGTGGGAAATTTCGGACTAACAAAAAACATTTTGACCGTTTATGACTACTCGTGTTTTTGTATCGCGATTTTTTGTAGGTACCTACTTACATGAAATTGCTTTTTTATTGCGAAGACTTCCTTCGCTAATATCAGTCTCAAATAGTGGTACAAAACATTAGTCAATGTGTGAGGTCTTGTAATCAGGAAGAACACATTGTATAAGCCCGCATCACATCAGAAGGTGCTCAAAGCATCACCCCTGTGGCGTTGTGTTGCTGCGCACACTATTTTTTTTGTAGCAAAGCATTACCTGTGCCGATGGTATTCCATTAAACTCGTCGAGTCACAAAAATCGGATTATTAGAGGCTTAGGATTTGTTTTTTTTTGTTTCTCATTACTCTTCTACACAACCAACGCCTATCCTTAAAGTATTGTAATTAATGAGCTTCAAAACGTGGGAACGAGCGGTCATTATCGCGTGCTAAGATTTTGTGTGTGAGAGGAATAATCTTTTTTAATGAGCGCATAATCCGAATGCTTCGTGTGGGCGTGACTTTGACGTTTCGTGTTGAACTGAATGCTCTCCGGCGGACGGGTCGGCCTTTCAGATGACTTTATCATCAAAGAGGCATCAAAATCAACCTACAACTTTACTATGTTTACTATAAATAAAATAGTAAGTATCCTAGCAAGATTAAAATCTTGTTTTTTGAAGTAGGGTAAGCCACGAAAATATTTGTAACGAATAGTAAGTAGGGAAGTAAATTTGGAATCTTCCATGCGATATGGTAACAAAGTAAGAAAGGCGTGACGGCAACTACCAGGCGCTCAGAGGAGCAGCGGAGGTTGCGTGAGCTCGAAGCTCTTCCCTCCCACGACCTTACGACCTCTCGCTCTTACACCTTCCCGAGATCACGCTCATTGAAATTACATAAAAACAAACCATATTACAATGTATATAGGACGTAATTTACACTGAACTGTATTAATACGAGCGTTCGCGATTGTAGGTAACTGCATTTCAAGCTTAAGTTTTGTTAGAGAGATTTATTAATATGGCCAATAAGGTCGCGATGTGTTATTATTGCGTGTGCTTTAGATTGTGTTGGCAGGTGAGAAGAATATTTATATCACAATTAAATGAATGCTACTAGAAGTTTCATAATATACTTTTTAAGGTATGATAACTTAAGATAACAATGAAAACTATTACAGAAAGAGAAAACTGTATGACGTTAACATGATGCTATTGTCTGGCGAACATTCTACTTCTCTGCGTTTCTTTTACGTATTACAGTAGAGACATAAATAACCATTTGCTGGATATAAATTGTCAAATTTCATGTTACGGTGGCGAGTGGCAGGTCGAAGACGGCGTCGTCGCCTCGTCCAGAGAGAACGTACGGTTTCCCACGATCATTAGAGGCAGCCGCGCCACGTTCCACGGCTCTGGGAATTCTTGATATCCTCCATCATTATTCTGTACCCTACACAGCTCAGATAAGATAATATCAAATTTTATCATAACGTGACTTACGTCATTTTCGACGGCGGCGCCATGAATTTACGCATGATTTATATATATTTTTCTACGTTCTGCACAACTGTCGAAAACTAAATTCCTGCAGCGCAAGTTTTGAAGATACATATTGTGTGCTCGAATATATCAATCCATAAAATCTCTTTTTTTTTTAATATTTGTGACAATTTTGGTAGGTACCCGCATCGTAAACCACACCTACAAAACGCTGGATCCCAAGAAATATCTGGCAGATGCTTCATTGTAATATACTGAAGGATATCAGAAATGCTCCTCTCAATAAATTAGAAACACCTTTGCGAACCGCTTTTATAAAAAAAACCGACCTATCTTTTACAAGACAGATGTTCGTCGAGCATATGGTTTTATGTATCTCTTTCTTACTCAAAGAGCAAAAATACCTGCATCTCTTTTACATGGACTACAACCGTACGCCAAGACGTTGTTATCAATTGACAGATGTCCTGCGGCTATAGCTGTCCCTGTCTGATCCCGAGACGCGGCGATGCTGTCCCGCTCTGCTTTGTTGTGGGATTGTCAGCTGGTTGTGCAACGGGATCTTAACCGTCCTTTATCAGACATAATAAGGATGTTTTATGTACTTCATGTTTTAAGTGGAGACGAAATAATTATCGTAAGTACATAACTTGTTCAAGTAAACTAGCACACAGACGTATTTGTTTTGTTTTTATGTTAAAATGAGTTCTAGAGTTCTATCTAAATCATTGCGACGACAAATGACAGAGATACAAAATATTTGTAATGTCTATGCATGAAATAGATCCCGGAAATACGGAGTTTAAACATTTGAAGTAACACATATAATGTTTATTACAAGTAGATCTTTATTTATTTTAATAGGTACATCTGTATACAAAAGTCAGCTGCTTCCATCAAATAGGAAATAACTTGAGATGAGAACAGAAAAAAAAACATAATAGGCACAGCTGTCCTTTTGTAAAATAACTGCTGACTGTTAAAACCAGTCTTTCAATGACCCTCCCAACGCATGAAAATCCAACTAACTCATGGTTCAGAATACAGCGGTCGGGATGTTTGAATTTTTTTGCAATGTGCCTCCTGTATTGTATGAATTGAGAAGGTGGTATAACGACTGCCATTGCAAAATTTGAGGCTCTATTCTTTAGCATTGGTCGGTGAAGGAAATTGAAACATATTGTTCGAGAATAAAATCTATTTTCGGTTGAGGAACTACACATAACGAAAAAATATTGATTATACCTATCTATATAAAGTAACTTTTACAGTCCGTCAATCAGAATATACTTCGGACTTTGACTTAACTTTAAGTGTATAGTGTCGAAAAATTATTAAAATTACGATAAAAAGTTGCAATTTCTAGGTAAAAGTGATTTACATATTATATAAAATATGCAGTATTACTGATATCATTATCATGTTCCCACAGGAAATTAAATATAATAGGTATTAAGTACTTACTGAGTAGCTTACGATTCGTCATTCAAACTTATTGTATTTTAACAGTTGAAATCTTTGTTGTCAGTGTTAACCTTCTATTCTATTCCATATTTGAAACGTAGATATGACCGAGAGAGAGGACACGTTGCTCTGCACGCTCGCTCGCACAATTAGCGTATAAGTCACGATTATTTGCATAACCCTCCTTCGCCATTGCTAAACAGAGTTTGTTTGCAAACATAAAAAAAATTAACATTTTGAACTTGCTGCATTTTGACCGACCGGCACTCATATTATTAAAATACTAAAATTACAACGCGAAAGTTGACTTTGCTTTGTCAAAATCATGCTTAAAACTGTCACACAAGTAAAGAGTTATCTAGCCCTAAGGCAGACATTAGACGATACGTTTTGATCTCAGTTTTACCACAGTCATGATTGTGATTGACGGATTTCCTATCGTCTAATATAGTGAATGATGTTTGAATTAGTATTAGTAGTCATTCCATAAATCATGACTGATGGAATTGAATGACGCTTGCATGAGCGTCTAATGTCTGCCTTAGACGAGACGGGCGCGAGGAAGACAAACGCTAGTAACAGATGTTTTAGTCGATATCCGAAATGGCGATACAATAAAACGTTTCCGCTCTCATCCGTCGCTCGGGAAGTTCCGGGACAAATCGCCAGATGTGTCAAAAATATTACACCGACTCTCACAACACAAGTTTGTGATAAAAGAAATGTTGCCTCCCCAGATGTTGCCGCGTCATTGTCTAAAGTTAAGACTTATTATAACTTTTGTTTTGTCTTTGAACATGTGTTTCAGCTTTTTAATACAACAAGAGATAAAAAATACAAAGTGGACCGAAATCCTTTGTCACAGCAAGCCTTTAAACAAAAGACGTCCCTAAATCTTATTTATGCTTCAACAGTACAATTAGTCTGAGCCAGCTAAATATACTATTCTACTTTTTACATGTGGAACCAACTTTCCTATATATTTTTTTTTTGTTACAGTGGTACCAAAAAAAGGCAAGATGTGGTCCAAGTCGACCAGGTCAAGGCAGCTGCGCCACGTAGGTAAATCGTCCGAATATACGTATGGCTAAAGGTGTAACAAACATCTGCCCAAGCGTCAGGCATTTTGGTCACAAAATAAATTTCTTTTTCCTATACCTGCTTGCAAACTTGTTGTATGAATATAAAATATTTTTAAGCCATTTGCACATATTAAATATATGAATTAACAGGTGACATGACATCTGCTACAAAACAAAAGCAATTTCGCTTAAACGCGGCGCGGCGCAGGCGCACGACAACCGGTCATTAAATTTTAAAAAAGTGATCGACTACTTCCTTTGCAATTAATTTGATAATAAGTATAGGAATTCATATTCATAACTACACAATGGATAAAGTATAATCTGTACTGTGAGTGAGTAATACAAGTGTACGGTACTATTTTATTGCTTTACAATCTAATTAATCACGATTACGAAGCATCGAAGCAGATAATTAACAAATGAGCAACAAAATTTGTAATTATTAACAGTCAGTTACTCATTACACATTTTGCTTACTAGCAATAGATATTCGTTAGATATCTTTATTGACAACGTTTCTAACAAAATACTAATTATAGTTTATAATACTCCTCGAGATTTCGCACAATGTTGCGATTTCAAAAAAATAATTTATTACTTTGTAGGTAAAATTAAGTATCGCGTAATAAATATCAAGTTTCGGATTTAAAAAAAACGTTTACAAAATCTCACCTAATCCCATTTTCTTTTTAATTTTCTTGAGCACCTTCATTTTGGAGCCCTTCTTGTCCTTAGTGGGGGTCGTTTCCGGCTCCAATGCCATCGGCGGCAGCACCAGGGTCTGGGGTGGCATGTGTCCGTGCCCCGAGGACCTGGGGCACGCCGGGCAGTGGCAGGCACCCCTAGCCCTGCGCACGCTCACGCAACTATTTACTCCCATCATTAAAACGTTCGTTATTACAAAATTCTACGGCGTGAAAATAAACAAAAAAAAAAACAAACAGCAATTTATACTCTTTTAGACGTAGTTGTCCATGATTGACTGCACACAGTAATATCACTACAGTTCGTTAACACACACGATTATGAATTCAGAGTCACGATAAACACAAGTACGTTCCGTTGCACTGCACGATTTGTTATTATTGTTGTAGCGCGACGCGACGACGATGACGCGATGAGACGTCCGCTCTCGTCGAGCCCTAACCGCGGAGTGACGGTCCGTGGGCACGTAGTCGCGGTGCTCCACGCTCCGCCGCGCATGCGTGAAACGCTGAACCGGTGAACCCAGAATGCAGCTTACGTTCCCCGTCACCCTCTAACGTACCGTTGCCGTGCGGGACGGCGAGTGTCAACAAAAGGGTAGGTCTTGTTCGGCAGATGTACCAAAAGGTGCGAGTTCATCTTGATCGCTTTCATAAACGCAATTAGGGAGCATTTAGCTTATTACGATCGTAATTAAGAAAGAGAATGCTTTAGTCACGTAGTTTTACATTGTTATAACAGAAATGTCACGATAACTGTACGTAGCTTACGTCTAACAGGTGGTGGTATTATCGCTTCGGGGCCTTTGAAGCGCCATCAGTAATGCATTAGGAAATAATAACAAAGAAACTAACTCATGCCTTGGAAGTAGAAATAATGTCTACTTTTTTAATACTTTAATTAAAATCGAATAGATTTTCAAGGTGATAAAGGGATTATTAGGCGATCGAGTAACCAGTACCCTCTTTCAGGTCTTGAGGAGGTCTTCACAGGTCTTGAGGTACTTGTGGCTCTGTATATGTGTTGGACGGTGGCCTGGCCATCACCAGGATATTAGTTAGATCGCAGTTATGAAAGGGGTTGAATCTTTAAAGTCATACACAGTTGTTGTCATTGTTGCAAACAAGGAAAATGACAGTCCATAGAACTGGACAGCTTACCAGTCTTCAGTTTGCGCAAAATAAATAAACTAAAGACGCTATAGAAATAAGAGAACAGTTTAATAGCTGGTATCTTTGTTATCGATGATAGGTAACTTCACTAACCCGTAGCTCAGAAGCGTCATTGCTCAACTGACATTTTGGAGAATTTAAATACAGTAAAGAATTAGAATGAAACACAACCTCAAATGATATCGAATTTAATAGAAAGAAAGATTTTTTAAATGCTCGTGGTGTCGCGTTGACTAATGCCAAATACGGACTCAAACTATATACAATAAACATTAAACAGGCTTAACATCAGGCAGGATGATGGTCAAGCGCTTGTTCATTGTGTTTAAAAAAAATGTGGATTAAAACCTCAGAACAAAAACAACTAGTCTTGCAATCCTAAACTGACGTTTAGAATAAAACGAGGCAGCGATATGAAATTCAAATTTATTTATTTTTATCATTAAATCAATTACAATATGTTTCCAGAATCCCCCTATTAAGTTTAAGGAAAAACCTGTACCAGGGAGAACCTGCTCTTTCGGGTTCAAACAAGATATGCTTATACATTGTAAATTAGATAAAAAAAGTATAAATAATTTACAAATTCACGATATATTATATAATTTTGAAAGGTTATAACAATTAATAAATGAATACTAAACTGTGTGCCTGATATGAAAAGCATGCAGGAGTAAAGGAGTAAGAAAAAACATCTTCCGTCCCTTATATTTCCCTTACATTTGATATGGATCCAAACTATCAATCAAATTGGTAGTAAAAGTGACAGTTTGGATCCATCATTTTCCAATTTCCATACATTTTGGTGGGAATGAGAAAGACAGAAAGTGGTACGCGGCTTGCAAGTCTACTTGTGAGATAGGTCTAGGTCTAAGTTTAAAACAGATAATTAGACGACATTTTTCAGAATGAACAAGCTCAGGTTCCAGTAGGTACAGCTCTCATTTTGAAACCTTATTCAGACAATAAAACGCGTGTGTAGGACGCCCTCAGGCAAGGTGGACTGATGATATACACAAGATGGCTGGCAGAAGCTGGATGCGAGAAGCCGAAAACAGATCACAGTGG
>SJJU01011443.1:0-13076 GCA_012932125.1 Conopomorpha cramerella
ATATTTGACCTTTCTAACTCGAATGTTGTTTGATGACTTTTGCAAAAAAAATATCAACGAAAAGGCCACGGAATATAAAAAATCCAACATCAATATCAGTATAATCAATTAAATGACGAATTAATATGAAATATTACTTGTGATTTATCTACATCCTACATAATATTATACAATGTGAACGTAAGTTTGTTACGCTTTCACGCGATAACTTCTCAATTGATCACCATGGAACTTTGTAACTATATTTGGAGTTTACATAGTCTAAATTTTATCTCGAACTTCTTACGGGAACGGAATACTCCGTGGGTAATACCGCGCGGTGTAAAGAAAGTTGTATCAAAATCCGTTGCGTTGTTTTAAAGATCTACTAAGCATACATAGGGACGAGTTCTATGTAATGCTAGATAGGATTCAAGTAAGGAATAAAAAATTTTTCGAATATAAATAAATTGATACGACTTTTGTTTCGGTGTCCTTGTATTTTAAGTGAAATAAAATATAATATGCTGTGAGAATAAATATAGGTAGGTTTGTACCTTGTAAAAAAACTTGGGTGAACGACCGAATATTTGGATCAAATATCTAAGTACCATTTATGGAACTTTTTGTCCATTAGAGGCATGCTCAGTTTAAATTGGATTATTTAAATGCATGTAAAAAAAAACTAACTGAAAATGACAAAAAACCGCCATTACCAGGTGCTTCACCTTTTAATCGAGATTTTTTACATAGGATATTCACTTCCTACCTTTTGTATCCTTCAAAAGTTATTAATATATGCAAATGAGTTAATTGTTTTTCCGGTAACAGAACATAAAACTAATTAAAAAATGTATTATTTTTTTGTGCGTAACACCTACGTGCGTTGAACTGTGCCTAACGTTAAAGTGATGATATAAAAAATGTTTTTTTTTGCGTATCTGCAAAACCTTGTTCTGCCGTAGAAAGAGAAAACTAAGCCTATATAGCCTATATTGCACCTCAAAGATCACTTTTGTACGCCGTGTATTGTGAGAAACATGTTTAGGTATGAAGAACAAACGTTGGCCAATTTTCAAATCTACGTGTCTTAAAATTTTATCCAGCCGTTTAAGTGGAGTTTGGTATCACGGCTTTTTTATGTAACATAATGTATAAGTACATATTATTATGATGTATTATGATGCGAGATCCCAAGATAGGTAATAAAATATGACAGAAGCTTTTAATGTATGTAAATTTATATATATGTATTTTAGTTAATAAAACACGTAAAATATTGTATTGATTAAAAATAAGCTCGAAATAAGCCAAAATAAGCTAAAATTTCTTTGTAATCGTGGATTAAATACCCGGTTAAATATATACATATAGTTAAAATAAAAACGTAAATACATGTTATTCTATTAATAGGTGTTGTATAAAGAGTGTGAGAGTGTGAAAGCCATAACAACCGTTACATTAAATAACACGCCCATTAAACTATCAAATTTCACATAAAATTACTGTACTGATTCGCTACTTGATTTCCTGGTAACTGTTTTTCTTGCGTATGTATATTATGCAATATTATACATTTATGTGAAATACACTTAAAACGCGGTGTCACGATTATTCCTCTAATAACTATCTATTATTTTATATAGGTTATTATACTAATATCTACTGATACTAGTTATGCTGTGTTTAACATACAGTTTACTAGAGCATATAGCTGCACAGCATGGAAATACCGCTAGCATCCTAAGTACTCTACCATAGGACTCGGGTAGGGATATTACCTACTTGGATATTTTTAATGTTTATGTATACCTACCTACCTACTTTCATGATGTGAATATGTATTTTCTCACGTTTTTGGATTTATTTATATCTACGTATTTTTCAGTACATTGACAAAACCTGTGACCAATAGCAATCACTTTAAATGTTTGTTTTATTATAGAAATCTGTAAATAATGTTTAATAATAATAAAGACGAACAAACTTACAAGTAAGCCCGTTTTTTGATCATGCACGAACCTCTACCTACACTCTTACTCATTCACACCCGGAATTCGATCAACGATTCTCATTCGTCGGCCGCCCGCCGACGAATATAATATAATAGCAAGATCCAAAGGGTTAAAGGCATGTTTAAAAGAATCCAACTCAGGCCTACTACGACTACGACCTCTATGACCAACAGAGAAAACATTAAAGGACTGAAGGATTCCTCCTGCCTTTCTAGGAAGCTTGACGTTGGCAATGCCGACATCGGCATTCAATTATATTATAATAATAATAATAAAATCTTTATTAAAACCAAATAATTTAACAGTTACATACAGAGTAGATAGGTACAATGCTTACAAAACTAATTTATGTTACAAGATTAGGACTTGCATGGGTTGTAAATGCTTAGGTGCCTGCCTCCACCTATAGGTTAGAGATCTATTCAATTCTATTCAATTGTAACATTTATGTAAAGGGTTTAAATGCATTAGACTCAATTTCCTCATACGGTTACAAGAAACTGGAGGTCGTGAAAACTGTTTTTCATTCGGAAATTACCAATGGAGTTCTTACTGACATCTTCAGGAAGCTAGTCGTCGTTAATAGCATTATATGTCAATATAAAATTAATGTGAACTACACATAAAGAGATGACGTGTTTAAATAAAGCCAACTCTTCCAACCTCTTCAATAAAACTGTTTTTCATTATCAACAGAAGAAGAAACGGTTAATATGGACATCTTCTTCCTTAGCGAAACTGTTTTTAATCGAATGTAACATTCATGTGAACAATACAAAGGTTTAAAGGACATGTTTAACAGAGTGAAGTCAGTTTCCTCCCACAGTTCCAGGAAGTTCGATGTTACTAAAGGTCGACGCTCGACCGCGACCTCGGCGCCCGCCCTGCTCCCCGGCAAGGCCACGGAAACCACTATCCAATCCACTTATTATATTCATACAATAATCAAAATTTCACACGCGAATAGGAAGGCGAAGGGAGTTTAAAGGTAATTTGATAGAATTAAGATAAAGTGGGAGATGAAGGGACGAAGGTCGATTAATACAGAAAAATAAAAATCTGATGTATCTACGTAACTAATAATTACTAAAAAAAACTTAAAGGTTTGTTTTGTCCTCAAGGATCTGCAATAGGTACTATGTTATTTTAATAGCCATACTTCGTATTAGTATTAATGGTACCTTTTGGTATACCATAATAAAGTTTAAAGTTATCGTGTGTAAAATATCACAGCAGTTACTAAAGCCTTACGTTCTTTAAAACAAACATTAATATATTAAGTAGGTACCCAATGAATCTAAATGCTTTATGTACAATCTTGACAGTTGCGTAAATCTGAACAATTATTGTTGTTACATAAATACTTAAATATATGAGTCTGCGTTCATCACGAAGCAGATATAAAAGCTTTTGTATAGCACAAATAAGGTACTCAGTGATTCTATAGAGGAAAGCGAAATTTCTAATGGAAATTGCTACTTTAAGCGTGCGATAAAATAATTCATTGTAATTCTTATCTTTTGTACTTGATAAATCACTTTGACGACGTGGCTTTATATATATATTATATAACCCAGCACAAGTTAGTTGATGAGATTTATATACTATAGCATAAAAGAAAAAGAACCGACTTCAACCAGTTACATTTTACACATTTATGATTTTCCCGTGGATCCCATTGTCGGAACTGCACGAAATTTAAATAGGACCACACGGTAAGCACCAGCTTTGAAACAAGAACTTAGGTAACAAACGTAAACAAATACAGTCGAATTGAGAACCTTCGTCTATTTTTTAAGTCGGTTAAGAATATGAATAATGACATATGAATGCAGAAGTATTTATCTGTAAAGTTATTTATGTTCGCCCTAATTTCGTGAAAATTAGACTATATTATAGTGTAACACAAACATATATATATCTATCAGATTTACGATTGAAATATGCAGAATGAAAAGTAAAAAGTAATATAAGTACCTACTGATAATAATGTGATGAACCGTACTTTTAACCCTTTAGGGGAGACTGTGTGACGAATACGCAAGTAACTAAATATCTAGATAATAATTTCAGTACCTGTTTTTGGTCGATTCCGATATCTGAAACCATGCTATAACAACCATGCTATAATATAGGTTCCTACATGTTTAAGATTTGCAAGTTATTCTATGAGAGAAGTGTTAGGAAATTTTACACCGTTTCAGATAGTTACAGAATGGATTTGATATTCGAATATGATACAAAATGGTACTTCATCATCAGCATCATCATCATAAGCCACAAAACGTCCAATGCTGGACGAGGGCCAATGGTACTTACTGTACCTTAAATCACATTTTTGTTAGACGTTAAGTAAAGCTATTAATGTCGAGTGTACTAGTCGAGGTACTCTGTACTGATGCTGTAACATATTCACAAGTCATTATCTAAATGCGTTACCTTCAGCTATGACACTTCAAAATAACACAAAAGCCACTAAAAATCACACGAGTGTTTACTGAGAACTCAACTTCGGAACTAAAGCACAGAAATCTGCTGCATGTTATTTTGTCCTTGCTTTAAAAAAAAATGCACAAAAAGTTGCTAATTTGAATGTTCAGTTAACAAATTGGTTGCGGTTAATATCGTATGAACCCTGAAGCAAGAGAGCAAGCTACGCTTAATATCTTGGGGATGTGCCAGTTATAATTAGTGAAGTTCAATGATGAATCGGCTTCATAATACTTAAGTACCCACGATATTTTGGCACTGATTTCGTCTCCTTGCAATTACTGAAAATGAACGTAAACTTAATTTCGGGTAATTTCTATCGCAGACTTTTGGAGTTAATTAAGCAAGTGATTGGTGCATTTTAAATTGAAATATGAGCACAGAGTTAGCGAAATATCTTCTTCTGTATTGCGTTTAGCTCGGTTGCCTAAAACGATTGTGCGAGAGGACTGTGACTCTGTTTTTTATTCTTTAACAATTTGATTCTATTCAGTAACAAATAATGCGTGTAAAAGAACCCCGAACACTGGTCTTAGAAACGTTGGTGGGCTCGTCAATATAAACAACTTTTACTATGGCAAGAACTCGGGGAAATGCCATCAAGGAATGCAATCTCCATATTTTGCCTCGCGAGTTGACTTTTTGTATGGAGATGAAACATTTTTTTACCTCCCCATATTCTCGCCATAGAAAAGTTTGTTCATATTGAGGAGTTCAACAACGTTTCTAAGTCCATTTCTCTGTCCTTTTACACGCAGTATAGCGCTATCACACAGCTAGTACAATCTAATATATAAAATGTCCATTTCACAATGTTAGTTACCGTACTCCTCCGAAACGGCTTTACCGATTTTTACCTAGTTTTATATTTCATTAGGTCTGAGAATCGGCTACTATCTATTTTTTATGCATCTACCAGTTAGTTATAATTATCCCAATACACACGGGGTACAAAGGCAACTTACTATGGCAAAACAAATGTTTTTCGGGACAGCTGGTATTACTATAAGACTTCATGGTACGGGGCCTGATCACTAGGCCCATGTCCCATGACCCATGTTTTCTCGTGCGTCTTTGGTCGGTGGAAATCCACTCTCATTCTGTCACGAAGTTATTCAGCCATTCAAGTGAATTGCGTACGACGTATTTTTTTTAATAAATCGGTTAAAAATAGTACGCGTAGGTGCTACTTACTTGTTTTGACGAAAAAACCATTTTTTTACAAGTACCGGATGGAAACTGAATAGGTATTCGTCGAGTAAAATAATTTAAGAAAAAAAAAACACCACCTAAAGGTCAGCTCCAACGTACCGCGAACCAAAAGTCCTCAAGTGGCTGTGTTCATAACCTTGTGTAGAATCATTCAATATTATCCACAGGTTATTATTATCTTGAGATTGTTGCTTTATGTTTTGAGTAGCAATAACAATGAAAAAAAATACGAATAAAAATTAAAAAAAAGTTATGATCGAGATAAGCTAGTGGCCAGGCACCTGTTGATTTGAAGACAAGAGTTGCGGGTTTCATTCGTTCTTCCGCTATAATGCTTTTGTAATAGTTATTGTGGCATTTATTGTGCGTGTTTTATCTATGTATTGTGCGTAAGTACGAAATGTACTTCTCGTACACAGTACAGTACACGTAGTTTATCGCGTTCCCGTGGGAATGTTGGTATAAATTATAGCTAATGTGTTATTTAGATGTATAAGCTATATTATTAACTAGCTGTACCGCGCGGTGTTACTCGCGTTATTTTTCGTTCCTTCGTCAAGTAGCTTTTATTCGTTACAAACATCCATCCATGCAATATTTTCCTCTTTATAACAAATAATGCATTTATTTCAACCAAATGTTATTACCATAAAAACGGTTCTAGTGAGTTAATCTTAAAAGATAGACATATTATACTGTTGTGGACATTTTGTTAGATCATTTCAAGAGGATAATTTCTTTCATACATATATTTTTGGTATCTTGAACCGTTTTCGCAGCGCACGCAACGGATGCCCTCAAGTATGAATACTTTTCCCCTTTTTAAAATTTTCCATTATTTCTTCGCTTCTAATAGCTTCTAAAGCCTTCCTCCATAAATGGTCTATTCAACACAAAAATATTTTTTCAATCCCAACCAGTAGTTCCTGAGATTAGCGCGTTCAAACAAACAAACTCGTCAGCTTTATAATATTAGTATAGATAACAAAAAAGTAATTAAATACTTATAACGACGTTATGTGGTCTGATTATATTGTTATTTATTGCTTTGCTCTGAAACATGTTATTAACTTTATTATGGTACTTGTTTTGTTTCGTTCTAAATATAAAAAATAAACACACTTCACGCGTTCTAATCCCAAAGCGGTGTAGAGGTTCTAAATGTCACTTTGGAATATTGAAACAAAGGGCCCGATTGATTTTTTTACAACCTTACCTTCCAACGAATTAATCTTATGTAAGGCCATTTATAAGTCACGGATAAGTATAACCGACCAATTTAAATCGATCTTTACCAAGTACAAAATCTATAGTTGCAATATCAACATATGCAAGATAAACTATACAACTCAATTTGTCCGTAAAATGTCTAAACAGACATGATCGATTATTTTGATCAAAACCGTCTCAGTTCCTGATTAGATTTCGATAAGTAGATTGATTAATTAAAATCAATAGGGCACACACAAAAAAAAATGTCACGTTTCTATTGTCTTTGAAAATGTGAATTACGTAACTTTTTATTTATTGAATAATAATGTGATTCGGATTATAGCAAAATTTGGTACCAAAAAAAACGCAAGAAACTTTGACCGCATTACGTGGTTCGCGGGTGAAAAGAACTAGAATTGAATATTTTTTTATCAATAAAGGTAAGAATATACATTGAATTTATGGTCACGAAATATGTAATCGAATTGACTACAAACATTGTGGAATTTATAAAAAAAAACACAATGAAATCCATTGGAAAATATTCATAATAAAGTTTTAGGTACTTCTCCCATTTTTTACAATTATTACCTACTTACTAATGAACGCCCGCGATTTCATTCGCGCAGTTTCAGTATGAATTTCTATTAATATTATAATATAATATACATAATAATAACTCCAAAATTAACGTTTTTATCATATTGGCTTCCACCCTTTGTACCTTTAATCCTTTCTTACTTTTCGTAAACGTCATAAAAAGAACTCTCTTAACTTTGGAAGGCTGGCTGTTGATGTGTCAGTGATGTATGAATCAGACGGGACTTTGAATTTCTTGTTACTTATATACCTAATATGTACCTAAATATTAAACTGAAATGACCACTCGCGTTCGTCAAAGTTGTTATCTATATAAAAGATAGTCGTGTTAGTTACTCCATTTATAACTCAAGAACGGCTGAACCGATTTGGTTGAAAATTGGTGGGGAGGTAGCTTAGAACTGGGAGACGGACATAGGATACTTTTTATCCCGATCCTGTTGGTCGCGTCGCTATATAGAGGGCGTTATAGTTTGTATGAAGAACTAAAATTACGCGAATGAAATCGCGGGGCGTCCACTAGTTGTGTATAAAACAAAAATAATAGGTGCATTATGGTTATTCCTTTTTCATCCAAAAATCGCTGTAAGGGCCCTCCCCTAGTTTACAGAGCGAATACCCTTTTAAGCGGAAGTCTGTACTGTTTCTGTAGACCCTACTGAATATGTTTCAGTTGAGATCAATTTCCCGACGTGAAAACTAATTTCATAGAAAATGCACAATCAGTTGATTGAGTGTCGAAAATGTTGAAAGGAGGTGTTATGTCGAACTCTCACCGACTAAAACCCTCCGGTGGCCAAACTATAATATCGTATTGTACGAAAAAAATACCATGGTTATTGGTTACCTTATAGCTAAGTATTTTATTTACTTTTTAGGCTTTCAGCAACTTTTGATTTATTTAAAAAATATACGGAATAGGATTACAGGTAATTTTAGCAAGAAGATGTTAAATGTACTTACAAAACCTACGAATTTCGCCTTTATTTATGGGGAAGGTAAATACCACTTAGCATAACGTTTGTTTGGGTAATTATCACAAAATAATAAATACGCACATGACAATTTCTCAATGCCCCCGGCTACAATAGCTGGTTGTCATGTAAAGTAATGCTAAAAGGTGTCCGGGCGAGTCCACGCCGAGGCTACTTATATAACGAGCAGATCTTGACCTTGCGGGTCGCCTACCGACCTCAAGTAAACATCGATGTGTACACACCTTTATGAAACCTCTCGCTCTGCGAAAATCGTCTTTATGAAGGACCAATTAGAGTTGGTCGGAATCTGCTCTCCATTGCCGTAGTCATATTATGTTTACCTATTAGCCGACTAGCGTATGTAGTTTCATGTACAGTGAGCCTAATTGTGTAGTGATGTACTTGCGATGACAGTTCAGCTAAAATGAATAGATTGTTCACAGGTTATTTGTTAGTAACTGTACCTCGGCAATGCCACACGTATCGTGTTTCAGGTATATAGAGTTACAGAATATCTGGAGGAAAGGTCAGGTTACTTGCCTGGGAGGTGACAAGGGTCGCGGTATTGATTGTCGCCTCCGGAGATGAGGCATTTGTTATTTTTAATATGTGTGGGAATCGAAGGGTACCTCATTTAAAATCCTCGCAGCCGGTTTCTGTGTTCGAAACAAATGACTATTGTAGCTAAGCAGCAGTGGTTGCTTACAGCAGGTAGTTGCATCGCTCTAGCATTGTAGCGGTAAATCAGTGTCGTGCACACCATATAGGCAAAAAGACACTGCCTACCTTAGTATTTTAGCTACCCGACCTAATAATAAAGTTATTGCTAGATCTTTTTTTGTTGTACTCACGACATAGGCTAACGAAAGCCATGTGTTTTGTGGGGTAGTACATAGGTAGGTAGGTACCTATACTTCGTAAAGACAAGTTACCTATACATAGGTGTCAATCCTTGGGGATTACTGCCTACCTTTCCGTAAAAGCCTGTACACGCCACTGCGGTAAACTATGTGCATTGCTGATTTCGTTACTTTAATTTTACTGTCGTCCTTGGTAACACGAAGCACATCGTTAGCTAACTACGAGAGAGTAGCAGACTTAGACTCCAGTAGGATGGGTGATCTCCTTTAAGTGGAATTTTCTCCAATGGTTGCATCCTTCGAATGGCATTTCAATTTGGGCAACTGTCACGATAGTAGTTGCTAAGTCGAGTTTGAGGCTTCGAAGGGCTGGTCAGCATTAAACAGTTCTGCGTGTCATTTGTTGTTTGTGTTCAGACGGCAGTTTAGTTCAACACTTACCGTGGTATTCATAAAGTTAGAAAATACTGCAACGTTAAACGACTGCTAGTCAGGGTCTCATAATCTGGGAGACAAGTACACCCTCGTAGTTGCATCGCTCTGGCATTGTAGCGTCGATGTGCATCGCTGTTTTACTACACACGACAGTGGTTTAGGTTTAAATAATCTTTATTACCACTTCAAGTCCACACAAGTCACTTACGTGATAACATAGCTTAAAATAAAGTATATCAATTGTACATAGTCCGTCGTAGCAGATGTAGTTAGTTATTGATTCAATACAGTGCAACAAACTTACGTATTTCGATTTCGACTATAATTTGGTATTCCATGTGGTGACAAACCGGATTCTATTCATTCTACGGAAATCATTGCACATCACAAAACATAGAACATATTTACGGTATTTTTTTGTTTGAATAGGATATGTGGACAGGACAAGTTGGACAGTGAAATAAATAAATAAAAGTAACGAAACGAGTGTAGTAGACTTTGACTCCTGGTTAAATATACGTCAAATACGCACAAATTAAGTTGATATACCTACGTCAGCAAGTTAGTAAACATAAAAACTTTTTTATGAATAAGTCGGAGAATAGATGAATGGCGATCTACTGATTTCATTCTAAATGATGATGTAAAGGGTGATGACGCTTAATATTACATAAACCAATCAACGAAACAAACAAGGTGACTACTCCAAATCATATTTTCGTGTCATCACTTATTCAAGTAAGTGGTGAGTAAAAAAGTCATTGACTTTGTTAAATCATTGGTACATAACTGATTCGGTTAATTCAACTATCGCAAATAACACATTGCAAATTGGCGAGATCTTAAACTGAGACTGCATAAAAATTACGCTGAGTCAGTGCAATTTTTTGAACAAACAAATTAATGTGTGGTGTATTTTAAAGTCATTGTTGTATGACTACGTAAGAGTCATAGGTCGTATGTACATACCTATACATATTAACTCATGTTTTCAGTTCAAATTTATGTGAGATGCAGAGGGAACAACTATACACACAACAACTTTTGGAGAACAATTGTCGTATTTTTATCCTGAGCATTTTGTTTTGGAAATTGTAACTTGCAGTTACATGGGACGTAAAAAAATTACTAAGGATGTATTGTTAATATTGTTATCCTATAAATCAATCAATAATCAAACGCTACTTAACGGAAGTTGGGGGTATATGAAACTTATTCTTGGTGGATAGCTATCACCGATACCTTTAATATTAACTTGCCCATCTAAACTCGAACTATCCTCTTTCTCTAAAGATTCTGTACACCCTATTAGGTATTATGAAGCTTAATATATGTAGGTATGTATGTATCTTTTCAATTTTCCTTTTACAGTATTCATGTGTGTGTGTTCATCTCTCTCTCTTTCTTTCTCTCACTGCAACTCTTTTCTCAACTCTTTTCCCTAAGATTTTTTTGCGGCTTATTTAGCGTCTTTTTTTTAAGCTAATATAAATGAGTGAGTGATTATTTTCGAAATCGAAAGCCGCTCATAAGCTACAATAGAGACAGTAAAGTGTAACATTATTGGCCCCTGTAACCAAAAACATACCACGACAGGTGACAGGTGACAATTCAATGTACGTTTCGCTGTCTAATCTATCATTTTTATCTAACTCCTTTCTAATGCCGCAATGCATAGAGAATAATTGTCATTGTAGTTTTGTGATACATGACCCCGTGTTTTGTTTGTGATAGCTACGTGTGGATTTCGTCATATTCCTTCTTTCATAATATTAATTAGATAAATAGGTCCACCATTTCACGTTTGGCTGAGCACATTGTTGTAAGCAAGTATTTTAGTCTACAGGTACTATTTTAGGCTCAAACAGATCAATGGCTTGATTACATACAGTACAGTTTCAAAATTTTTATAAATAATAGCCGCAGAACCGATGACCGTTTGGGAAAACGAGTTCTCGAATGGAGACCGCGTCTCGGCAAACGGAGTGTAGGACGCCCTCAGGCAAGGTGGACTGATGATATACGCAAGATGACTGACAGAAGCTGGATGCGAGAAGCCGAAAACAGATCACAGTGGCGTGCAATTGGAGAGGCCTATGTCCAGCAGTGGACAAGTATGGGCTGATGATGATGTATAAATAATCGGCTATAATAACTACATGTACGTCTGCAGTTAATCCCGTTCTTGTAGGGAATTCCGGATGAAATATGTGCTACTGTCTGTCCCGGAAAACATTTTTCTGGTCTTAGTACCCCGTGTATTGAAGGTAATACATCTGATAGGGGTAATATGCATATTAATACACCTTTCATACATATGGAAATATAACGATATTAATGTTCCACAAATAATACCAAACCAAAATTACTAGCGGTCCAGCCGTTCTGGAGTTTTAGCGTGACTAACGAACGGCAATTCATTTTTATGTATACAGATATTATTGTAAAGTTTAATTGAAGTCCTTCAATGAAAATCATCGAAAATTTAGTAGTTCTTTTGTGAAAGAATAACAATCATCCGAACATCCATTGAAACTTTCGCGTTTATAATGTTAACAATTTTATTAGGGGTTACCTGTGAAGAGAGTTTCAAGTTAGCAATAAATAAAATTAGCACTCACATGTCACGCGTAATAGATATTAAGCTTATCGCCTATACATGATATATGAGTAAACGCAAGTTTATTAAAGTATTAAACTCAGGTGTGCGTGACTCGTATACAATCATAATACTTAGTTGCGTGTTACTATAAAGTTGAATAAGTATTACGTGGACATTATGAAATAATTCAATTATATTTACTATTACTACGTTTTGAATAACAGCTACAAATGCGAACAAATTTTTCACTGTGTTTATTTGTTTGTTTAAATCTTTATTGTACAATTTTAACAAACAACTTAATACTATTGCATTTTCTACCAGTCAACCCAAGTTGTGGTGAAAATCTAAGGTAAAAAGCATAGCAGAAAAAGTTATATAAAATCCATAATAAACAATTAATACTAAATAAATTAACTTAAACATAAACCCTTGTATGAGAGGATACTATGTCAAAATTTAAAAAATTCAAAATTCATTTATTTAGCAAAAATGTTTTACAATATGTTTTTGGGACTCCTCTTTTAAGTTATAAAAACCTGTATTAGAGGAGACCCCTCTTTCCTGTAGTGTGTAACATTATTTTGCCTGATAATAATTAATCTCTAGGTAAGTACATGTAAAACTACTTAATTAATAATAACATGAATACAATAATAAAGTACAATCCAATCGAGAAAGTCGCCCGTTAACA
>SJJU01011446.1:0-20459 GCA_012932125.1 Conopomorpha cramerella
AATATTAACACAAGCATATACGAACCAACAACTACAAATGAATGTTTCTGTTTCGGTGTAGCCACGAAGGTGGCCACTAGGTGTTTTGGCTGCATAAATGTTTGATTAAATAATATAATGTGTGTATGCTATAAATGGTAGGTAAACTGTTGTCATAGCGGAGTATTGTTTATTACCCTATGAGATGTACGAGAAACAATAGTTATTCCACATACCTACATGTGTATTACACTAAGTGATGCTTAACGAGCTACCGATTATTGTACGTATGTTATACAGTGTCTAACAATTATGGTTTATACCACAGTCGTTCGAAGATCTATGCAATTATATTGGAATTTATCATATGTAGGGTTGTTCATTATTTCCTTTGTGACCCGTTGTATAACCAGAATTGCTATAGAAATAGTATCAAATCTGATAGAAACACAGTGTCATGCTGACATTGTGATATTACCCACGACCCGGTCGAGAACAGCGTGTATTTCCCACCGGGTGCAGTAGCAGCTCTCACGCCACGTATTGCATACATAAAATCCTGAAGATAAGCAATCTTGCCGCGAACAAACCAAATGACAAGGGTTTCTTCATCAATATGCAGTGCGACACAAAGATATCTACAGTACCTAAAGTGAAATTAAAATCAATTCGGAAAACCCCATTTCAATCAAAATTGAAAAGCGCCCCGTGGCGTGTGACTGAGTTATATTGCCTTATAGCTTTACCTGTCCGTTAAAAAAGAGAGCCCGTACTTTGATATCGTTTCCTCATTTAAATACTGTTTTCTGTAAACACGATTTGTGAACCGTGGAAAATCATGGTGGAATTGCTTACCCCGCTTTTGGAATAAATGGCTTCACGCCTTTAATCCCAAAGCGGGGTAGGCAGAGACACTTGCTAAAGCAAATACCCACGGTTCACCAAGCGTATTTAACCCAACGTAACAGGGGGTGAATCCATCGCCGTTATAGGGTTCACACACCTCGTGGTGTGCGGGTTTCATCAAGATGTTGTCCTTCACTATACGAGCGTTGCGTTGCGTACATAGGCTCTGAAAAAGAGTCCCATTGGTACGCGTCCATTGGCCGGACTCGAACCCGCGACCTACCGGTTACAAGTCAAGTATCCGACTAAATGGACCACAGAAGTTCTTCTGTAATGGTTTATTTGTGGTTAGTTTATCTGACTCAGTTTTCCCATCTATATGTTTTTCCATCATCACCGTCCATTGAAACAGCCTCCAGAAAACCACACTGAAATGAACTCTATATTGACAAGGAGGGCTACCTTAGAATATTCCTTCGGACGCCGGTCCCTGTGTAAGTTTTGTGTAATTTTAGGGGAGAGATACATTACACCCTGGATTAAGGCATAACATCCTATTTTTTATCCATAAATTCCCAAAGCAAGGTGTAAACGCCAAAAGACACATCTAGTACAGTTTATTAGCTGTTAGAATATACTTGACTTGACAGTCTTATCATTTTGTACTTCTATCCTTCTCTGGTGACGTGTTAAACGAGTGTGGTAGTATATTCTAAAAGCTAACGGACTATATTTGTTTTTTTAATTAAATTTGGGTTAGTCCAACCTGTACTTCATGGATCGATCATCAGGGTGCGACCTAGTAGTTGCCATATTACTAGTTCTATAGAAGTAATGAAGCCTCATTTCATTATCATGCAACCAACTATTTTACAGACATACTTATTTACTTATTAATTTAGAATTAATTCGTATATCAATAAAACATTTTTACGACGTAACATAATCGACAAAGCTAGTCTTTGTTGTACTTAATTCAGTATTGGAATAATATAATATTATTCGACCCTTGAAATGTACCTAATCAATCAAAGTCGTGGGGATTAATTAAATTCACCAATGTAACGCGTGTGGTGACGGCGAATAGAATACATGTGTCACCACCCCAGCCCAACTTTTCCCGTCATGGGGGTCGTAAGAGGCGACCGAGGGAGCTCTCCAGAGGACGGGCAGCAACGCTCTCTGTGAGTTAAACCACAAAACCACTGCGATCGCCAACCCGCCTGCCAAGCGTGGCGATTACTGGCATTGTACCCCAAATGACGGATCTCATTGGGGGAGGCCCTCGTCCAGCAGTGGACGTTATGTGGCTGATGATGATGACCAATATAACGCTAATCATGTAGATACCACATAGAAACGCAAAAATACAATTTCACGATACCGGATTCTACTAGTATCCTACTGTTTTAACTTTAGCAGAATCATTGAGTTACGAGCCCGTTTAATTTGCAGAGTTCACATCAAAATACTTGTTGCGGACAGCACTCAACACAGCGTAACGTCAATTATAGTATATTCCATGGAAAGCTCCAGGGATTATGGCGGCACAGGATAACCACTCTACTGATAAAATATTCATAGAAGGATGAATGATCCATTCACTGGAATTTGTTTGTTATTTGTATGTTTTACTCGATCACAACAGTACTGATACGCAGTGCTGTTATCACTTAGAATAAAGCTTAAATGTTAAAATGGCTAACTTAACCGTTACCATACAAATATATACCTACATCGGACTAATGATTTCGGACTCGTATCTACCCGAAATAAAAACCAACGAAATCAACATTTCAATCAAAATGAAAATCTTTTTGTCTATGGCACGCGAATATACAGGTGACTTCGGGGTCAAGACCCGAACCCACTTTTCTTACTCAGCAAATGATAGAATTTTCAATAGTACCTATACTTCTTGTCCTAAACTAAGTTTTTTTTTAATGTTTGTGTGACCATCAATTTTGTTGTAAATCTATCCTAAAATTATAAAGCTGAAGAGTTTGTTTGTTTGTTCGTTTGAACGCGCTAATCAGGAACTACTGGTTCAAATTGAAAAATTATTTTTGTGTTGAATAGATCATTTATCGAGGAAGGCTTTTGGCTATGTAACAACATCATTTTTTCGCTCCTAATACAACTATTAGGAGCGAAAAAATAATGGAAAATGTGACAAAAACGGGGAAATTTTTGCGCTGCGAAAACGGTTCAAGATAGCAAAGATATATGTATGAAAGAATTATTCCTCTTGAAAGGATCTAAAAAAATGTCCGAGGCAGTATATGTCTATCTTTTAAGATTAAATTACTAGAACCGTTTATATGGTAATCAAATTTGGTCGAAATTAATGCATTATTTGTTATCTCTATTATATGAAAATGAATTGATGTTCGTTAGTCTCGTCTAAACCGGCTGGACCGATTTGGCTAATTAAAGTCTTGAATTACACGTGGAAGTCCAGGGAAGGTTTAAAAGTTGTATTTCTTCCAATACACAAGGCGCAAAGGCGACAAAACAAATGTTTGCAGGGGACAGCTTGTATTGGATAAAAGAAAGGATACATTTAAACAAGTTGAAAATGTCTCAGTCATAAAAACGACTATATTGTTGGAATCGCTATAATTTGGATGATGGTCAAACGCTTGTTCTTAATGATAAAAAAAGTTAGAAAACGTTAGTCCGGATCACGACCCCGAAGTCAGCCTGTATAACATTATTTGAATTCATCGGCAGCTGGAGTGCACTCTCCGGGTGCAATTGTGTGAACACCAATAGGTCTAGGTTTTTTTAGTGTCTCTCTTTGAGTGTCCGCATGCATATAGTGCGATAGATAACATCAAGAGGCAACCTGCATAAGTACATAAACTTGTGTGAAAATATATGGGTAATGTCGAATAAGGGAAAGTTGCTAAGTAAGTGCCTATCTATACCTGATCAAATTCAAGATGAAAAGCTTTTTGGGCACTTGCATTTCTTATAGGGAAATGACGCAACGATAACCTTATTACTATTACTGTATTAGGTAGTAGTCCAAAGCCGCAGTAAATTCATAATTCCAATTGACCCCTCAAGTCTTCTCGATTACTTTAACGTAGCGCACTTTAGGCCATGATTCTGGTCTACCATTTAAGGTTAGAACTCATATGAATGTTTTTTACTTGCATAACAACACCACTTTAATAATCAACCTTGGGCATTTGCTTTAGCAAGTGCCTCTTCCTACCACGCTTTGGGATTAAAAGGCGTGAAGTGTATTTTTTTATTTATTAATGTTTTAGTGATACAAGAAATGTCTACACCACTTTCTTGCCATACATGTTTTTGCTTTGGCTTTCCTACTCTTGTTCCTCGACTACGCACGTTTCAGGGCATCATGGGCATCGTCTCTTCATGGCTGGCAGGGTCATGTCTACAAATAGTATGTACGAAATACTGGCTACCACAGTGCGATTTAATCAAAGATAAGCTTTGGACCTTTTTTACCTTAGATTTTTGTTTTGTGCTGCAGGCACATGCGAAGTGAAGTTTGTGGTTTATTATCCGTAAAACAAAAAAAACACATTGACGTACTTACCTATAACATTATTGTTCTGGTGGTGGTGGTGCGCCGCGGCGGCGGCGGCGACGGCGGCGGCGAGCGCGGCCTGCTGCTGCGCCACGTGCTGCGCGAGCTGCGCCTGGAGCGCCGCGTGCACGCTGCCCGGCCCGCGGTCCGGCGTCTCGCGCGTCTCCTCGTAGTTCGCTGACTCCTCGTCTGTACAACAGTATATTACATTAGTGACCATTTTCTTGAGGGTTTCCTTGCTTCAGACGGAATATTAAACAGTACTACTCGTCACAGTGGCGTGCAATTGGAGAGGCCTATGTCCAGCAGTGGACAAGTATGGGCTGATGATGATGATGGCTCGTAAATCCGTGTTAGGGTCCTACAGAAGCCTTGTAATCTTATAACTGAGCTAGATAATTGTTTTACACCAGTCTTTTACAGTCTGGTAGACAATTCAAATCGAATATAAAAAGCGAACCATGGGTCCTCCTACCCAAGCGGGTTTTCATCATCAGCCCATACCTGTCCACTGCTGGACATAGGCCTCTCCAATTGCACGCCACTGTGATCTGTTTTCGGCTTCTCGCATCCAGCTTCTGCCAGCCATCTTGCGTATATCATCAGTCCACCTTGCCTGAGGGCGTCCTACACTCCGTTTGCCGAGACGCGGTCTCCACTCGAGAACTCGTTTTCCCCAACGGTCATCGGTTCTACGGCAATATGGCCGGCCCACTGCCACTTCAGCCTGCTAAAACGATGAGCTATGTCGATGACTTTGGTTCTCTGTCGGATCACTTCATTTCTGATTCGATCCTTCAGAGAAACGCCGAGCATAGCCCTTTCCATAGCACGCTGTGCGACTTTGAGCTTGTGGACCAGCCGTGCCGTCAGTGTCCACGTCTCAGCTCCGTATGTCATTACAGGTAGGACACACTGATTGAAGACTTTTGTCTTCAGGCACTGTGGGATCGCTGATGTTAAGACTCGACGTAACTTCCCAAATGCTGCCCAACCCAGCTGAATTCTTCTGTTTACCTCGTCCTCGAAGTTGTTTCTACCCAACTGCAATGTCTGCCCAAGGTATACATATTTTTGAACAACTTCGAGAACGGTGCCGTGTACTGAAATCGGTTCCGGTAGAACATGTTCATTGAACATGACCTTGGTTTTATCCAAGTTCATCCGTAGGCCGATCCGTAGAGAAGAATCAGCTAGGTCATTCAGCATCAGTTGAAGGTCCTGCAGCGTTTCTGCCATGATGACGATGTCGTCTGCAAATCGCAAGTGAGAGATGTGCTCGCCATTGATGTTGATGCCACGTCCTTTCCAATGCAGCGTCTTGAACATATCCTCCATTGCATTTGTGAACAATTTCGGGGAAATAACATCCCCTTGTCTCACTCCTCGATGCAATGGTATGGGACGTGTCTGCTGATTTTGTACTTGGACGGACATGGTGGCAGCCTCGTAGAGGCATCTTATCACTTGGATGTATCGCCAGTCAACTTGGCAACGCTGCAGAGACTCCAGAACGGACCAGATCTCAACCGAGTCAAAGGCCTTCTCATAGTCCACGAATGCTAGACACAGGGGCAGATTATATTCTTCAGTTTTTTCTATGATCTGCCGCACTGTGTGGATGTGGTCTATGGTGCCATAACCGCTCCGAAATCCAGCCTGCTCCGGAGGTTGAAATTCGTCGAGTCTTCGCGCAAGACGGTTTGTGATCACTCTTGAGAACAGCTTGTAGACGTGGCTTAGAAGAGAAATGGGTCGATAGTTCTTCAACAGGGTTTTGTCTCCCTTTTGAAGAACAGGACGACCACACTTCTACTCCACGCCTCCGGAGTTCTTCCTTCGAACAGGACAGCGTTAAAAAGCTTTTGGAGCTCCCTCAATATCGGTTTACCTCCAGCCTTTAATAGTTCGGTTGTAACGCCATCCTCTCCTGGAGCTTTTCCGTTTTTGAGCTGTCTAAGAGCGATCTCAATTTCGCCAGTACTGACTTCTGGCAGGTCTTCGGTGAAGTGGCGTGTCAATGTGGCTCTAGAGTCCCCATTTTCGGGATCAGGACGAGATGCATGCGATGCGTACAACCGGCCATAGAAGTCTTCAACCTCCGAAAGGACTGACGGCTTCGAAGTGACGACTTCTCCACTTGCTGTGGTCAATTTCGCAAGGTGGCTTCTTCCAAGAGATTGTACGAACACTTTTGACCCCCGATTCTGCTCAATCGCTCTTTCTATTGAAAGAGTATTGTAGCGTCGGAGGTCGTGCCGCACGTGCTTACTAATCTCTTGGTTTAGAGCCCGCCTTGCGGTCGAAGTGACGGGCGGATTTTCACGTCGTTCCTTCATCAGCCGTAAAGTCTCCCCGGAAAGCTTTGACTTACTGCCCTTACGCTGCATTTCACAAAATCTCGTACCCTCTTCCCTGAGGACCCGAGTCACATTTTCGAGGTTCTTGTTCACGTCTGCTGTGGTTTCCACGGCAACGAACCGGTTCTCCAAACTTAGCTGGAAAGCTTCGGATCCCATTATGGTTTGGAGCATGGTTGGTTGGAGCCTGGCTTTCATCAGACGGACACGTTCAGCCTTAAGGTTGATATTCAGAGAGCCTCTGACTAGTCGGTGATCGCTACCGGTATTGAACCTGTTGATCACAGAGACGTCTCTGAATATGTGCTTTTTGTTCGTCATGATGAAATCGATCTCATTTTTAGTCATAGTATCGGGGCTTTGCCAGGTCCACTTCCTTTGGGGCTTTTTCTTAAACCATGAGTTCATCAGAAATAGCCCCTCTCGTTCGAGGAAGTTTACTAGCATTTGCCCCCTATGATTCCTTGTTCCAAATCCATGGGATCCTACTGCCGATTCGTTGCAATTCTGTACTCCCACTTTAGCGTTAAAGTCCCCCATAACAACGCTGTAATGCGTCTTAGTAGTGGAGTGGAGGGCCCTCGATATATCATCGAACAGGTTCTCCACCTCATCGTCCGGGTGTGTCGAGGTCGGTGCATACACTTGTACCACTTTGAGACTATACCTCTCGGTAAGTTTTATGACAAGGTATGCTACCCTGTTGGACACACTAGACACTTCCACAACGTTGTTACACAGGGACTTATTCACAAGAAACCCAACGCCGCCTTGGGATTGTTGGTCTCCCTCGCGGAAGTACATTAGGTGGCCCGATTTGAGGGTAATGGTGTCCTCTCCCTCTCTTCGGACTTCGCTTAGCCCCAATATGTGCCACCTAATTTTCCCAAGTTCCACCTCGAGTTGCGCCAGATGCGAGTCAAGCCGTAGCGTGCGTCCGTTGTACGTCGCCAGGGTCAGTTGTTTGTGGTGGCCTCCCATAACCCGGAGATTCTTCGCCCCCCCTGCTCCGCCGTTACCGTGGTCGCCACCGTGACCAGGAATAGCGGAGCCGCCGGGAACTGGGGGCCGTGGCCTTTTGTGCTCATTGATTGGAGGTAAATGCCCATAATCGCCACGCTGGGCAGGCGGGTTGGCGATCGCAGTGGTGTGGTGGTTTAACTCACGAGCGCGCGGAGTGACGCCCGTTCTCTGGGAGGTGCGCGGGTTTCGCGATGTGGATAAACGCTAGGTAGAAGTAGAAGGAGAAGACTGTTAAATCTTGATCAAAGGATGAATGTATAGTCATTCACTTCTTAAATGTTCTTGGTTTAACATTTGGGTTTGGAATGAAATTGGTCATTTTTTAATGAAATGCGCACAGACATTATAACTCAATATTGTTCATCGGGTATATAGGCGCGAATATAATCAAAGACAAGCAAAGACAAAGGTAAGCTCGAGCTTGTATTTGATTATATTCGCGCCTATATACCCGGTGAACAATATTGAAAAATTGGTCATGTTTGTAGGCACCGGGCCTCACGAGTGTAATCAAATATATACTTCGCTTACCATCATTCGTTACAGGCATTAAAATAGTATAAGTGCGAGTTTCATAAAAAAACAACATCACGTCAGAATCCCCAATGGAATGGACAAAACTTTGGAGACGCGACCTCTCCCAGGACAGTTTTAATTTGACATTTGGGGTTTAGATGGACAAATAATAACGGTATCGGTGTCGGGCAGCCACCACATCACCCAATAATCCCTTTTGTACCTTGGATATACTTACGCCCGACACCTTTAAGCTGTTGTTACTGGAGGAGGTCTGCTAAATTTGTTCTTAGGTTCAGACCAGCACGGTACAAATCTCCCGAAAATTACATACGTATAGTTATATGACGGACAATATATTACATAGTATTTTAGCCCGTTGCCGTAGGCATTTTGAAGATGAAATATAGCTCATACTTTCTCACCAAGTTTCGCCAAAATCCGTTTAATACTTTACACACTTGTTTCACATACTTTTCACACATTTCCGCACAATTTATAATATAGACTTTGGAAATGTTGATTATTAAGCAAAATAATAAAATACTAAACCTTTTTCACGACACTGGCTAAAGCAGGAGAACATAGTAGGTGCCTATAACTTTTGTAAGCACAACTATTTTCACATATTTGAGGACTATTGATTTTCTTTAACAAACATTTTTGTAGCAAAATGTTGGAACAATGCGAGTAATTAATACTGCGTAACGTAATAAAGAACTTCGCGGAAAGTGATAATGGTTATTTACAGACAATTTCATCGCGGAAAAAACAATCGTTTGATACGATACGATTATTATACGATATTCGTTAATTGATAGCAGTGATCCGTATCAGATAAGAACTTTTTTGTAGCATAACACATTTTATTAAACAGTGGCAGTTCAAACAATCGAATTTCCACAATCATTTTACTAACTTCACCAAAATATTTCAAAATCCAATTAATTTCTAAAATATTATTAAACGTAATGTAGGTACCCTCTTACATAACATGTTAAAATATTTTTTCTTCATTCGTTAGTTATCTAAATATATAAAAGGAAAATCTGACTGAATGACTGACTGACTGACATATCAACGCACAGCCCAAACGGCTAAACGTAGGGACTTGAAATTTGGAACGGACGTAGCTTAGGTACCGTAGGGGTGCACTAAGGAAGGAATTCCCGAAATTCCCACGGGAACGGGAATTAACGGGATAAAACGTTTGTATGAAAAATCTAAACCGCTCAAGGTAGACGCTTGAAATTTGAGATGCAGGTACCTTAGTACACTTAAAGCTTAGGTGCAACAGGCTATTGGAAAATTCCCATGGGAACGGGAGTTAGTGGGAAAACACTTTTGTATGAAAAAAAATAAACCGCGTAAGACAGATGGCAGAAATTTGGTACACAGGACCCTTAAAGAACGTATAACTTACTTGCAACGCGATATTGCAAAATTCCCACGGGAATGGGAGTTAGCGGAAAACTTTTATATATGAGAAATCGCGTAAATTTGAAGTTTGAAATATAAAACCTTAGGAAATATAAAGTTTAGTTTTGGCTGTATTTTGAGAAATTCCTACGGGAACGGGAGTTGATGGTATAAAACTTTTGTACGAAAAATTTGAACCGCTCAAGGTAGACGCTGAAATTTGGAATGCAGGTACCTTAGTACACTTAAAGCTTAGGTGCAACAGGCTATTGGAAAATTCCTATGGGAACGGGAGTTAGCGGGAAAAAACTGTTGTATGAAAAAATAAACCGCGTAAGACAGATGACTGAAATTTGTTAGGCTGGTACCATAGTGAACATATAGCTTACTTGCAACGCGATATTGCAAAATTCCCAGGGAAATGAGAGTTAGCGGTAAACTCTTATATGAGAAATAGCGTTAAAGTTTGAAATCTAACACACACATACCTTAGGAAATATAAAGTTTAGTTATGGCTGTATTTTGAGAAATTCCCACGGGAACGGGAGTTGACGGGATAAAACTTTTGTATGAAAAATCTAAACCGCTCAAGAGAGACGCTTGAAATTTGGGATGCAGGTACCTTAGTACACTTAAAGCTGAGGTGCAACAGGCTATTGGAAAATTCCGACGGGAACGGTAGTTGCGGGAGAAACTTTTGTATGAAAAGAAAAATAAACGCGTAAGAATAAATTATTGAAATTCAGCGCATGCAGGTACCTTCATGAACGGAATCATCCTAAATACATTTAATTTTCTGTGTAGCTCTTATTCCGATTGCATCAGCAACCGAGCCATCCATGCTACTCTTTTTAGGATTCCGTACCCAAAGGGTAAAAACGGGACTCTATTACTGAGACTTCGCTGTCTGTCTGTCCATCTGTAACAAGGCTTTATCTTATCAACACTGATAGGTAGGAAGTTGAAATTTTGATAGGTGATGTTTTTCTGTATCCGCTACAACAACAAATACTCAAAATAAAATGTATACTTTAAAAAATTACGCATTTTTTAGACTTTTCTACAACATAGAAAAAGATCTCTCTTTATAAAAGACACGCCACGCGGACGAAGTCGCGGGCAAAAGCTAGTTTATTAAGTGAACGCCCGCAATTTGATTCGCATTTTTCAGTAATTACTTTTCTATAAAAAATAGTAGCCACCATTGTCTCATTATCCCTGAGGATGATTCTCTTTCTTTTACCTTTGAAGAAAGAGAATCGGATCGGTATGTTGTGTACTTAGCTCTAGGTATTTTTTATTCGAAACATAGCTGACCCGGCTAAACGAATGTTGCTAATCATACATACTAGCTATCACGACAAACATTTGTTTTTGGCTCATAATAAGTTCCTTTATAGTCCGTTGTATTGAGAGAAGTACACAGGTCCTTAAAAAATAGCTATGTAGCCGATCTCTCAGAGCTAATAATAGTATATAAAATTTGGGACTTAAAAAACTTTTACTTTACCGGTAAAGCAGTTTCGGAGGAGTACGGTAACTAACATTACGACATGGACATTTTAAATAATATATTAACAGTGTTTCTCTGCTGTATTATACATATAAACCGTCCTCAAGAATCACTCTATCTATTAAAGAAAACCGCATCATAATCCGTTGCATAGTTTTAAAGATCTAAGCATACATAGGGACAGACAGTGTAAGGCGACTATGTTTTATACTATGTATTAATTAATTCATACGGGAACTTAAGAATGAGTACAGACGCGCGGGGCACAGCTAGTAAATAGAAAACTGAATGTAGAGAAGAAGCATGCAAGTATGACAAAGGAAGAAGTGGAGGTTTAATGTCTCTGCCCACTCCTCTAGAATCTGTAATACACTGATTGTATGTATGTATGTACGTATGATAATTAAGTAACGAGTGGGTTTATATGTAAGTGCAGTATCGCACAGAAACATAATTCCACGTTAACGGACGGCTGGGTAAGCAATGTATGTAATTAACATCGTAGAACATCTAGTTAACATAAGAACATACTTGAGTAAACATATCGCTAATTAATATACAACGAGTTAGATTTATCAGAGATATCGACCCGTGTTGGTGGAAGCACTATCTGAGTTTTCAGCTTGATTTACGTTGTTTATAGGTTACATTTATTTTTAACCGACTTCAAAAAAGGAGGAGGTTCTGAATTCGTCTGTATTTTTTTTAATGTTTGTTACCTCGGAACTTTCGTCTGGGTGAACCGATTTGCATATTTTTTTTTAATGTGAAAGCTGGTGCATTCCCTTTGTTCCCATATAAATTTGGTTCAGTTCCGACAATGGCATCTATGATAAAACCACATATATGTCAAATTTTACTGGTTGAAGTCGGTTCTTTTTTCTTTAAGTTATATAATTTTTATTTACATTATTGAATGTACATGTGTATGTCTTGTTGGTTTCGCAAAATAAATAAATAATAATATAAAATATGTATGAGTCCCGCCCATTATCCTAATAACCGTTAGACATATATAAATAAATGTCCCGGGACATTTTAACATGGTCGTCCGATCCCTCTCTAGGACCATGTACTATAAGTTGCAGAGACTTACTTAGATACACTTACATAAATACTAAAGAGTTCCTTTCTGAAGGAAAATTGTAATTTTTCTGTTCCAAAAAGCTATAGAGGATCAAGTGGGAATAAACCGTAAGCGGGGGTGAATTAAACTACCATTTATGATGAAATTGACAAACTTGGAGTAATGACAGCTCTCTTGGAGAACCACAGCTCTCTTGATACACCCTCACTTGCTTTTAGTGGAATACGAAAATGCGTAACATTTATAACTCCGGACCGATTAGATAGATTTAATGATTATTCATTTATTACTGCGTTATCCCTAATTATCTGAATAGCTAACTTTTAAAAATAAGTATGACATAATATGACACAAGCGTTTTGCGATAACTATAACCTGCAAGATCAAATAACCCTTTTTTACTCTAAATTAGGTTTTAAGACCTATAGAGCAATTAACCTCAACACATAGTCAATTGTCCAGTATTCCTTTTCGTCATCCCGCATATCACATAAGCAGTGTAGTTAAAGTACTGCAGCTAGGATCGTTGTTTTACAACCCAAAACCACGTTCCTATGTTAACCTTCTTATTAATAGAAACAGAATTAATATATCGATTCACGAAACGAAGTATTGGCCTTTATAACGAAAGGAAAACTCATTGTTTAATTATTTTTCATTCCAGTCAGGACTCGACTGCCACGCAATATAAACGTACAATTATAACACGTACCGCGCAAGTACAATTGAATTGTTTACTATTTTCCTTCCTTGTACAGCTATACAACAACAAAAATATTTTACCATTGGTACCTTATGAACGTGTGTGTTTTGACTCATAATCTCTTTATTTCAGGGGTACAGGTTTCCATCCCTAAAGGCTTTCTGTGGTGTATGACCACAGGGCATATTACTATACCCCAATCTTTAATACACTATCACTGTGCGGAGGTAGATATATTTGGGTAGGTCGTCAATGAATGAACGTACCTGTACGACATCAAAACAATAACAAGCGACGCCGCTAACGAACTTTACAGGCTAACCGAATCTCATTTGCATAGTAGATATCAATGAATGAACAATCGTCACCGTAGATTAGTGTTAAATGGTGCCGCGATGAGCCATGAAGTGGTATGTAGGTCGCGGAATCACCGGAACACGCTCACGAATGCTCGAGCAAAACCCATGAAAAGCGAAATTGAACGTGATCTACCAACTACCGGTAAGATGGATTACTACTCTTCTTTACTGTAGAGACAAACGGAATTATAATGTTTTTTTTTTCCAAAAAATGTTCAGTCCGTAAACGAAGCTTCGTTGCAGCGAGGTTTCTAGAACAAAATCTCAAAAGATTTTTTAAACAGTACCAGGTAATTTGAATAGTTACGTGAGAACGACAATTTACAGTTTGTCTAAATAAAGGTGACTGACTGACTTACTAATGTCAACAAACACACAATAGTAACATTTAATACTATAATCATTAGAAGGAAATATTTTTTTGTATGACTTAACCTCTGTACGAATGTAACGGGGTGAATTATGTACGAAAGACGGGGAAGTCTTGTAGTCTCTCTAAAATAAACTATTGCCTGATACGATTAAAATTCAAATTAGCTTAGCTTTTTCAAGACTGAGGTCACTAACATTTCGCATATAGGTACATATCTATTGTGCGTAGGTTTGTGAACGTTTAACTATTGAAAGACAAATTGATTGACTTGAAGCGACGGCGGCGCTGACAAAAGAATACTTATTTCTTGTTGGCATATGTCGAGCTGTTTTAAAAGGATATACTAAACAAGTGTTTCATTCAGTCTATTTTATCAGTTAGTACCACATTTTATCGTTCTAGAAAAAGGAAGTAATAACAACTTTAGAAAAATATTGCTGATTCGATAAACGTTATTTGTGTCTGCTATTATATGGATGTACAATACATATGAACCTTCGAATTACTCTATCTAATAAAGGAAAACGCATCAAAACGTATTTTTAAAATCTAAGCATACATAGGGACAAATAGTGCAAGGCGACTTTTTTATACTATGTATTGTTGAAGATTAAAAAAGATGTACCTAAATACTTCATAATTAAAAAAATAATTAAATAGTTACTAAAATATAATACTATGTACATAGGTACTTTTACCGACTTACAAATGACAAAAGTTGTATTGTATAGCAGTATACTTAGTTATTTACGACAAAGTTTGTTACATTTAATGTTCCGCAGTAAAGGCGTGAAATATGAACATGTGTAACTAACGTGGTAAATGTTATTCACGTTATCTTGTTTACAGAAAATATACAACTAAATGATTTACTCTTAAAATAACACAAACTTACTTCGACTTTGTATTTATCACTTATAAAATAGTTTTAACAAAAAAAGAACCGACTTCAACCCGTAAACTAAAAAGTAAAAAATAAATTTATTTCTTACAAAGTAATACGTATTTTCATTTAAGTTGTTCAATAAAAAAATACCTGATTAAATAATTATTTTAAAATATTGAAGTCGGTGCCAAGTAAAACAATATTTATCAATCTTTCTGACGATTATATTCATAGTTAGCAGGTATATTAGGTTAGTATCGATTCATATTTTTTTCTCATACTGTTATTGTTTTGATTTATTTAAGTAGTTTGTAATTACTTAGTTAGCTTGTTGTAGTATTTACTTGGCACCGACTTCAATATTTTATAAATAATTATTTAATCAGGTATTTTTATTGAACAACTTAAATGAAAATACGTATTACTTTGTAAGAAATAAATTTATTTTTTACTTTTAAGTTTACGGGTTGAAGTCGGTTCTTTTTTTGTTAAAACTATTTTATTTTACGATTTTGAGTGATGGGTCGACCGAACAAGGATGCTCAAGGAGAAAAGAAGAAGAAAAAAAAATTAAGACTTTTATTTTTACTTTTTGTTTTTGTAATGCATGTTCAACACTATGGATAAATCATAGTACCTACAATGCGACATTGCTTGGTAATGATATCTAGATGACATCTTCGTTAGTTCTTATTCTGTTAGTTGGGATAAAATCTAAAGTACTGAATCAATTTAGATAAAATTTTAATGGGACCATCTTGAAAGTAAACCCTATCGAATGCAAAAAGAATTTTCAAAATCAGTCCATAAACGACGAAGTTATCCTCGAACAAACATAAAAAAATTAAATCTAAAGTACTGAACCAATTTAGATAAAATTTTAATGGGACCATCTTGAAAGTAAACCCTGTCGAATGCAAAAGAATTTTCAAAATCGGTTCATAAACGACGAAGTTATCTGCGAACAAACATAAAAAAAAAAACATATATACGGTCGAATTGAGAACCTCCTCCTTTTGGAAGTCGGTTAAAAAACAATCAAATATTAGAACAGTAAAATAGCCACCCTATCACGGTTCTCTTATGGCTATGGCTATGAATTTCCATCTCTTTCATATGCAAAATAACTCAAGCGAAAAACAGACACAATGCCATTTTCATGACGATATTGGAAATGCAATAGGTGGACAGTCATTTGAACCACAAGTATAATTTCATTTACTTGCTTGCAGTTAACAGTAATCTTGTTAGCGGAAAGGAGCGCCCCATTCTGCATAATTTAGCAGCCGTTATAGTGCGAATGTGCTAATCTATGAGGACGAGCGGCGGCGCTGCGGTGTTGACCTTACACAATTATGACTGACAGAAACTGTTGTGCCATTGTAAACGGTCCTTATATTCATATCCGTTGATTATTTACTAGCAATCACCCGCGGTTTTGCACACGGTTCATTCCGCTGCCGTGAGAATTTTAGGGTCAAATATTTAGACCCTTTTTCATTCCGGTATAATACGAGTATAGCATTCTTGGTGGACTAAATTTCGTTGTTTTTGAGTTTATTCTTAACAAACATATATACAAAATTTTCCTTAAAGACATTATTTTTTTTTAAAGAGGAAATATTTGTCTTCCGGCCGGTTTTATTATTTTTCCAATTATTTTTCCTAGTTATATTAATTGGGATTTAGGACTTGACAATAATTTATTTCAAAATTATGTTAGTATTTTACAACGCAAACAAACTTTATACGGATTAAATGACACGCAACGCAGCGGTGATTTGAAGTGAATTGGATAGGTGTGACCTAATACATGAAAACAAATAAGGAGCTGTAAACTGTAAAATGTTATCAATACGTAGAATAACACAAAATCTCCTCCCACTGTATGTCTCTATGTATGCTATATCTTTAAAACTACGCAACGAATTATGATACGGTTTTATATAATAGATAGGTAGGGTGCTTTTAGGGGAAGGTGTATATGTACGAAAAATACATACAAACGCAGACAAATATTGTTAATAATTTATATTGCTAAAACAACTGTTTCCTGGTTAAAAATTAAAACATCTAGTAAAGAATTAAATCAATAGTAGACGAAACATTATCCTTTTGAATATTTCGAGTCTGACTAATTATTATTAATAAAATACTTTTCTAAAGTTAATATCGCCTTAACTACGGACTCTCCACGCATGAATTATATAAACTGACCGATGATAATGGTCCCACATAATAGTGGACACAATAAATGTAAATACACCAAGTACAAATTAAACAGCCAAAACATCAGATGCCGTCATTTTGTTTGTTATCTACATTTGTTCATCTAAGGCGTATTATTGTCAAGAAGATTATTAAGAACGTACTATGTGGTCTATCCTGAATTTTCCGCTAAATGAGAGAATAAATCGATGCCCATTATGCTCCCATTTTATGATCCCATTGGTAACATATTATGCAATTGAAAAATCTCATTTTCCATATATTTATATGTTCACGTATATGCTCCTATAATGTATAAGCATGTATAATTCCTCTGGGTGTATACCGAGAGGAATTATACAGTAACAATGGGAGGTCGCTGAATTTAAACGCTAGGCAGATCAAGAGACTTCTTTGAACTTTTCTTGTTCTTAGTATTTAAAAAAAAAGGATTGTATCCACTGGGGACTAAACGCGACATTATTTATGTATATATGTAGCCCAATAACCAAACAGTATTCTAAATAACTTATAGTAAGTAAACTATAATCAGATCTTACTGTCTTCGGGCACAGGCGTGACCGGGCTCTCGGGCATGAGGATGCCCTTCTGCACCAGCTCCTCACGGTTCGCTCGGACGGATATCTTCCTTTCTAAAGCTGAAATAAAGAAGAGACAACTATTTTTCAATTCAATTATTGGCAAGTGCACTTTGTAAATAAAGTTTTATCATACACTTTTCCACTTGATACCAATTTTAAAGATAAAATAAACGTTTTTTTTGTGTCTGTTTATCATGTAACAGAACGGCCACAATTACATGCAATGTACTGGAATCATTCAGATCTGTATGTCATGCACTGTTTACCTCTTGGAAAGATTCCAACGTAATTTCACTGGGTAATTTGAATTGTTGGCGTTTTGTTTCAGCTTCGTGAGATTTTAGTGGGTGGGTTTTTTATAAATATTGTTAGTATAATATTGGTAATTACTACAATACTTACTTCTAGATGCTGCTACGAATTTTTCTGACTTTTTTTTCCGCTTCCACGTCCATGGTTTGAATAGCCTGCCCAACGCTGAGAACTTGGACTTGGTCCGTTCGACGGGCGGCGTGCGCGCACCAGAGCCCAGGCTGTTAGTCCGCACCGCCGTACCATTTTGTTTTTTTGCTATAAACAAAAAACAAAATAACATACATTAGACCTCGACATGTTACAATACATACAACACTACTACATGTTAGATTACAATCAAATACATATTACATTACTCTTTATTGAATAGTAAGTACTTGATTCAATTCGGTACAAGTAAGATAGAATATAGTGGCCGTAATGACTCACACCTACACAGTAAAGGTTAATCATTAAAAGTACCTACCTGCCGACAATAATTGAAATAGCGATATAACTTATCGTGTTCGTTATTTCCTATTTCCTCTTTAACGTTTTTGTCACAACGTATTTAGTTAAAAACATTATTAATCCCGATGTGTACTTAAGAAAATTTTCTGGATCGTCTAAGTAGGTGGAAACCTTTAAAAAATCACATTGATGAGATAGAAGCCTTTTGTGCTCTATAAATAGAAAACCACTCCGTTCCGACGCAGTGTTCTATTTTAGAGGCCTTCAAAATCACTCATTCGAGTGTCGATAGAAACAAGTAGCAAGTCCGATGCACACATTGATACCAGAATAAATGGGTCCATTATGCAGAGAGTCTATTGTTGGGTGCTCGCCCGAGCTATCTATAACAATACTTCAGTGGAAACTCGAAAGAGAAAACTGTCGTACATTGTGTTGTAACTTGGAAAACTACATAAAAAAAAGCAAATATCAAAGTGTTTTTCAATACTAACAGAAAACCTGACCTCTTTTTATACAGTGAGTGGACAGAAGGACGCTGGAAGGTATTGATTGGAGAAGCCGGATTAGATGGTTATTAGGTTTCACCCACAGTTAATAGCAGATAACCACCACAAGCGCCTCCCCGAGCGACAGAGCCACGGCTAATCTAATGCGATTCAACCCTGATTGGCTTGAAAGCTAGACGGCCATACATAATCAAGATAAGATCTGAAAGTAAACAAGTCGAGTGCAGACAAAATGACAACAATCTGGACTCAGACGTCCTAAAAATATATGTATTGTTCAACAAACATTATCTTTTAAGACTCGCAAAGTCTGAAGCCAAAAAAAAAATGCACGGACAATATTGTTGACTTTAATCTCCTCTGTGAATGATGACCTGTCCCGACTATTATCAACAAGTGGATTCATCGAGTGAAGAAATGTCCGGTCACTGACATAATATAGATAACGAAATTCCTACGACTAACTGCCTTCAAACTATTTCGCCGAATGTTAAACTATGAAGATTAACCCCCGTCACGTACGCTGGAAGATAATTACACGATATGCAAAAGGCATAGCAACATTGTATTGTTCAGCAACGATGCTACTCCATCCATCTTCAATTCAGTAACAATATGGTTATTAATAACGATACATTACTTACTGTTTGTAAGAAAGGCCAACGGCATAAAATACAATTAAATAAACAATAAGGTCTAGGAATCCAATCAAAACTTTTGGTTATGATACCACCATAAAAGTACAGGCGTTTAGTAAAAAAACTCTATAAGGTATGTTGATAAATTGATTAGGGTCAGAATATAAAAAAAACGTCAGCCCACGTATAGCAGGATTGTAGAGGCGTCAACACCGTTGGCGTGTTGTGAGTCACGATTCTCGCGGTGCGACGTTCTTAAACAATTGTGTATTTAAATCCTACGTATACTCGTCTGACATATGCGATGGATGAGAGTCGACTTGGTACTGACACTCCCGTGACTTTTAACTTGTATGTACATCGGAATGAGCTGCGCACGCGCTTGTCCTCGCTGGAGCTCGCTGGACCGTGACCGCTATAGCATCTATATTTTTTATCATAGGCATTATTCATAAAATTAAAATGGGTACTTTTTTATGAAGCGTATATTTTTTACTAACATCATAATGCTCTAGAAAAATAATATCTGTTAAATGTTACCTCGGAATACTTAGTAAAGTGATTACGTTATTGACTAATAGTGTCGAATATCTAATCTACTCATTAGTTAATGTAACGAAGATCCACTTCATTTGTGTTATTAGGACCCTTTTGATCTGCGTATTAATCAGCTCGGGCTAAATTCGAGTATTGTGTTTTACTATTGCACATTAGACGTGAATCATTATCCAATAGCGCACCATTGCGGTGAATGATTAATGGAGCCCACGTAGCGCAACTACTTAGCTGTGCCACAATGCTACGCTGCAGGTAGCACCATCGAAAACTGAACTTGGATAAATACAAACACTACAGTCACATCAGTATACTACCAAGTGCATATTGCACAGCTCACTTTGACTAATATACTGTTGGTACCAAACGCCAATGGAACTGCGTTGTTACAACCGTCACATAACTACAGTATGGATAGTTCCGCGAGTGCTCGGGCACCTGCGTAGTACATTTCAATACAAGGTACGAGGTATTAACAGTAAACATCACATTATTAACAAGAAACGTTCATATATCACGTGCACATTGTCAATTAAAAACATTTAATTCCTCT
>SJJU01011447.1:0-26568 GCA_012932125.1 Conopomorpha cramerella
TTATCGATATTGTGCTTTGTTTATTGCTAGTTATCTTCACGTATTTAATGAACCAATTTTATTTGTTCGCTCGAGTATGCCTACTCAGGTGTGACGATTTGCAGGACTGCTGCTTTATTTTTATTTATTACGAAGGTTCTACGTCATTGCGTAATATGTACAATCGAGAAAAAAAGTAGTCTACCAGTTTTATTGACACTTTCCGTGCAAATAAAACTATCAACAATGTAAAATATTGTTTATGTGTACTGTGAGACTTTAAAAAGAACTGAACCTTCTTGGTAGACCAATCACTTGAAAAAATGCGATATGCCATCTATAAACACAAAATACAATAACTAGGTATAAAGGCTAAACTTTGTGAGTACGTATGTTTGTTACTCTTCCGCAAAAACTACAAAACAGATTCTAATGAAACTACAATAATATTGTTTATCCTACGTCACAATAACACATAGCCATATTCCGTCTTGAATTGCCTACGAGAACGGTATAACCTGCGTGTAATGCCGTCGCGGTACATTATTTGTTATCAAATGCTTTACTCAAATGTCAAATAATTATATAAAGTCGTACGTGGATGAAATCACGGGGCGTCCAATAGTTAGGTATAACACATGACTCACAATTATCATCAAAATTAGACCATATTCTTTACTAACGTGCTTATATCCCTAATTTTTTTAAGTTCGAATAGAAATCTTAAGTAGTTTTCAAACTGTTAACATAAAAATAAAAACAATCCCAACGCACAAGCTCCGCTCACCTCCCTTCATAGACGTCACTCGGATGCTTATCTCGAGTAATAAGAGATTCTGACGTCGAGAAGTTATCACCAACTCCGCTGGTTCGTTATTTAGGAAAGTGATAATCATCTCCAAAAGCTGTGGCGCTGTTTGCTTCATCGGTTAGAAGTATACTGACTTACCATGTACACAGAGTAACACTGCTTTTTGTACCGCACGTACATCGATGCTGAAAAGGTTACCTTTTCACCAATATGAAGTAGATGAAAAAGATCATATTCTCCCAAGATCGCACAGCGTGGAAGGACGGGAAAGAGGCCTCTGCAATGGGAAAACAGTGGCTCGGAATAATAATGACTTAGGTGGTAGTTAGCCGTGTGGCGAATAGAATACATGTGTCACCACCCCAGCCCAACTTTTTCCGTCGTGGTGGTCGTAAAAGCCGATCGAGGAAACTCACCAGGGAACGGGCAGCAGCGTTCTATGTGAGTTAAACCACAACACCACTGTAATCGCCAAGCGTGGTGATTAATAGCATTTCCCCCGAAACGATCACGGAAATTATTGCGAGAGGCCCTCGTCGCAGTGGACGTCATGTGAATGGTGATGATGATGAGGTGGTAGTAAAATCAAACTACTGTCATTTCTTTGGTGCTGCCGGATAAGGTTTAAATTTTTTAATTTCACAAATTTTTTGCATGCCTAAGGTTTAAACAGCTTGATCATAATTTTTTGTACCAAATCAGCTCGGGCAGGGTATCAATCAAATAATAATTTTCTATTTTGTTCAATCATGCACCAAACGTCTGATAACTTCGTGCTAAAAAAAAATCAATCGCCTTTCGAATCACCGTCAACCAACGAAGCGCTAAACAACAACAATACCAACAAAAAAAAATCTGAAACAAGTAAATGGTGCGCCAATTTCACGCACGTCACTGTAATAAAGTCCAGCGCCTCCACACGAGTGCCTCAAACAAACGGCGTGACTTTGTGCCAAAACGGCCTTAATTTACTTAATTCCAGCTTTCATTGGCTGCAGGGGTTTGTGGTGGACACAGCGGCGGCTCACCTGCGCCGGCGCATCTGCGCGGACAACCTGCGCGCAAGGGAAAGGTGAAAACACACTCGCACGAAGTCTGAATGTTTGTTTGACCGGTTGTGTTAGGCACAGGATTGCTGAGGGCTGATATGGATTGGCGCCAGTTCATTGTCGGAAGGAAGTTAGTTTGAATGAATTGAGATCATGTAAATTATGCAGTAGACGAAATAATCGTCTACTTTCAAGCATAAGCAAGATTCACAGAATATTGCAAAAAGCAAAAGTGAGGCGACTAGTTTCTATTAGTCATGAAGTACGGTTGTCGTTAATACCATTTGCCTCAGCAATTTAGGCTACCGTGTGGAGCGTGACAAACTCATTGGAGAGATACACAAAGTAACGGTTCCACATCTTAAAACAATAGTTGGATTTCAAAAGATAGAAGCAGCCACACCCATACCTACTCGCTAGGACATAGCCAAGTAGAAAACAAAGCACAAAGAGCGTGTTTTGGAAAGCGGCGTGCGCACGCGCACTGTGGGAGAAACGCAAGGGCAGTGACAAAGAGTGACAATAGCGCCCTCTGTGACGCCTTGACACGAATGTCATGTCACTGCGCCGGGCGGAGGCGGACGTGTGCGCAGGATGTACCCGACACGCATTTATGTACCTACATACCTACCACATAACAACACAGAGACAGAGGTGACTAAGAAATAAAACACTCAAGTACCTCTATAGGTATATCGTGTTAGCGAAAAATATACCTACTTAAAGATATAGGTACTCGGAAATATGTAACTATTATGATCAAATCTGATTTCAACCCTGTCCTGAACTGTTCATTACAATATAAACATACACAACTTATGGATAAGTTTAATTTTAAAAACTTCACGCACTATTTTGTACTAGTTGTGCACCGCGGTATGTGTCTGTAGAATTTCGGAATAGACTATGCCTTAGATTTGTCTTTTTTCCGCACCAAGTTTCGTCTAAATCTGCAGTTTTCTCGTGAAAGCATAACTGGCGCGGCAGGCTGTCGGCGCTTTTCGAAACAGCTGGATAATGCATATTTTCAAAGACTTTTACAGTGATATTGCCTTTCAAAATGTTGACAAGAAAGTTATTTTAATGGCGTCCGAAGTACATTACTGCAGTGCTGTAATCCTTCCAGGTCCACATGAGATCTCTACAACTTTAGGTACAATGTTTATCTGTCTTTGTATTTTAAAATATTCATGTAAATAAACGAGTTTCTGACACCCATAGTCCAAACAGGGTAACCTAATTTGGAGTGATTTGACCGTGTGTGAATTAGGGACATTTATACCAATTTTTCTGTTTTTTAGTCGTTTTCATACACTTTCTTTGTTACATAAGTAACCAGAGGTCATTTATGTACAATTGCGTATATGTTTAAGAGTTAAACGAGTCGGTGGGCGCCACCGAGTGCACTGCAGAACCGCAACAATAGGTAATTTCGCGGTGTCCGGCGCGTTTACATGGCTGCGGCGGCGGCGGCGGCGGCGCTCGGCAGCCAATAGCGGCGCGCCGGCGTCACGTGTCACCGAGATTGGTCAGCCATAATGCCCGCACGCAATACTTCTTACTCACCAAGTTTTTCTTTGTACGATCATATACCTAAGACTACGTTCCTAAACTAGGTACCTAACGTTACAAACGTCTGTAGTCTAGCACCCTTACTACTCGTAGTTGCAAAAGTTATGTGTTTTCTTACTAGTCAATGGATGTGTGTCGCGGAACTGAACTAGAGTTATAGTAGGTTCGAGACTATGTACGCTATGCAGCGCTCATACTGGGAAGGAATACCGTGAGGAAACCATACGTGATATACCCGTAAATGTTTCACAATCTGATGTGGCTAGTCAATGATAGCTTACTTACTTAAGTCCTAGATTCCACTAGATAGCGCCACGCCGTCCTGTCCTCTGCGACTGCTCTGGCATCAGCCCATCTCAGCCCTCACGCTCTCAGCTCACTACCTCTGCTTAACCCTTGATGTATTATTTATTAGCATGTCTATTTAGCACCATTCGACTGGCGTCTAAGTACCTACTAGCAGCTCAGCACCTGAGACTGTCGTGTGCAGTTGCGTCACGCGTCGAGACATCTTTATTGGGAAATGTCGAATGTCACAGACGGCGGCGGCGGCGGCAGGTGCACCGTGCAAGACAAACGGCGACTACGCAGTTACACAACACTACCTAATTTTGCCAGTACACATAGTGTTGGGTACCCTGACAAAGTAGCGTCACGTCAAGACAGCTTAGTTAATCCTTGCGGGGGCACAGCCCGCCGGTTGACGTGTAACAATAATGCTGATATCTTATGTTCTCTCTCTCTGTAAAAGCTATCGTTTTTCATAATACAGTGTAAAAAGACTAGGAAATGGTCTTAAAAACGTCATCTCTCGAGATAGAAAATAGTCTATTTTGTATGGAAAAGATTTCTGCATAGTAAATGTTGTTCATGTTCACGAACCCAACAATTTTAGTAAGAGCATTGCTCGGGGTCCTTTTAGACTCAGTAATACTTTTATTTGTCCATAGCTACCGAAAGTTTTTCAGAGAACACATGTTACCGCTACCGCCACATAAGTAGCCAAGGCTACCCGTGTGGCTTCCGTATTTATTCATGTGATATACTTATATCACAACTAACTTACAAGGGTAACTTACCTAGTATCCGTGATTTGCTGACCTTTAACATGATTTACTTTTAAACTTCTTGTAGGCGAATATACTAAAAGTTATTTTTTATGTACTCACATTGTTACGTGCTGCAGACATTTGAAACAAGTACATATTATATTATGTGCCTGACTCCGTCCTACAGAGCTGCTGCCGCTGCCGCCTTCGTTATCGCTGTGTGTGCGTCGTATCGTATCGAAGCCATCCACCGCAGCCGTGACCCTTATCTCTATTCACTTAAGGTCCAATAAGACGATACTTTCATCGCAACACCTTGTACCAATTTATTTAGAACTCCTACTAGTATGTGATGTGTATGTCCTAGACAACGCACACAGACGTGTATAGTTCGTCCTGTACTATAGTTTTTGTGACGCAAAATTGGCAACTACGATTTATAAAGGTCTTTCCAGCTAGTTAAAGACGATGGAGACAAAGTTCGCTGGCAGGATGTGTACGTGCGTGCCTCCAGACAGCGGTATCGTTGAGTCGAGGCCTATCGCCTGACTCACGCCTCCATCTGCCAATGCCTCCACGTCGCAACCTACAATGGAACACATTGCTGCTCAATATGTACTTACATACATACTCTATGTGCGTGTACCTATATTCTATAGTACGGAAGCTTCGATGCCGGTTGCGTTGGTTTTTATGGCGAATGAAAATTGGCTTTGAGACACAAAGCTTAGTATTTTGGTAATTTTGTGACATTACTAGCTGAGCGTTTGCCGCTATTTTGCCAATATACATTATTAACAGTGTTTCTGTGATATTGTATGTATTCTACATATAAACCTATTTTAAGAATCACTCTATCTACTAAAGGAAAACGCTTTTTAATCCGTTGCGTAGTCTTTAAGGTCTAAGCATACATAGGGACAGGCAGCGGGAGGCGACTTTGTTTTATATGTATAATCTTGATATTGATTTATTAAATGATATAACAATAGTGTACAAAAGCAAAATGGCCACTGACAATATCAAGTCTCTAAATTATAATGGTACCTATTGAACTTTATCGGCCAGTGATTAAGGTACAATTTTGCATGTAGCCATTTGCACGACGCCTTTAACAAAATACTAGACCGATCCTGGCAAGTGGTGCTTACTGGGCCCGCATCCTTGCCCTGCTTGCTGCCTGCTGGCTGTCAGCCCACGAGCTCATTGCAACTTATGGAGTTACTAATTGCGCTGTACTGAGACAAATGCCGGCGCTTTGTCACTCGCCCCGGCTGCCGCCCGTTGGTTTTACTGCGAGAAGACACCTGTGAGAAAAATCACCAGACACTGCCCGTTGATAAGATATAAGCCGGCGTTTTAATTGAGCCATCATTGCATGTGTTTTCATGCTTAAGATGGCTCAGCTAAACCCGTTCCGTAAGATCGCCTTGTGGCTGTGGACAATTTCAGCCATACGTTGTCAAAGCACCGCTTTTCTGAGCTAGATCTTTGTATGTTTGTCTTTATGGTGTCGCTCAGTTTACAGTGGTGAGACAGGATCAAATAAGCTTCAGCGGTCTTATTATATTGTGCTAAATGAAAGAACGCCGGCAGAATGCTGAGAACTACAAATTAAGTTTTATTTATTTATTGATCGCTAAGGCGTCTTATTAGTCTTAGGCGTGCAATTGGAGAGGCCTATGTCCAGCAGTAGACAAATATGAGCTGATGATGATGACGAAGGAGTCTTAGGCTCAGAACATGGGGCAGCAACCAGACAGATCAATAGAATAGTGATAAAAATCATAGTAAATATCATTTGGATACAAATCGTAGTATCAAAAAAACAGCGAGAAAAGTCATTATCTTTCTAAAGTCTATTTTTTAATTCAACGAACCAATTTGACATTTCCTATTCACATAATTTTGTGCTCTGCTGCAATCAAGTTAGAGTATATTATACGCGACGACAATCTTTAAATGTTGGTATTCAATTTTCAGTTTAACTTACTTAGGACTAAATCATCATCATATGAACTGTCAAATTATTAACATGAAATTGGTTAAGCACCATAGTGTTATGATTCCTCCGATTAAATTAGATTAAGGTTTTCAGCAGTGGACAAGTACGGGCTGATGATGATGATGAAGGTTTTATTTTCATGAATACCTATCAACCAGTGAAGGCTGGGTGAGTGGATCTAATCCACCTAGCGACCCTAACATGCATAGGTGTATACTATAGTATAGCTATAACTAAAAACACACTTCACGTCCTTTAATCCCAAAGCGGGGTAGGCACTTGCTTAATAAGTACTTGCTTGCTCACGTTTCACCAAGCGTATTTAACCCAACGTGACAAGGGGTGAGCCCATCGTCTATATAGAGTCCACACACCTTATGGTGTGCGGGTTTCATCACGATGTTGTCTTTCACCATATGAGCGTTGTGTTGTGTACATAGTCTCTGAAAATGAGTCCCATTGGTACGCGTCCTGTAGTCGGACTCGAATCCGCGACCTACCGGTAACTAGTGAAGTATCCGACCAAATACATATTAAATGAATTATGTCGATATCCGCAGTGAGTGGACTACGGTCGCTCGCAGCCACATCTGTTAGTGTAACATACGAGCGACAAGTCAGCAACTGCCGCCCGCTGTGCCGCCACTTGCCCGAACCCGCTCAGCTTTTAGCAAGAAAAATACATTTCTGCATTAAAATAACAACAATTACTTCTAAGTACCTTGTACATACTTTATTTGGTAATCATGATAACCCGCTGTAAATCCCGTTTCGACGTTGTGTGTGATACATTTCATTTTTACGTTTATGAGTTTATTACTGAGTTCCATCAGATGTTCCTGACGAATTGGAGTCTAAATTTGCAATTAAATACTAAGGGCCTTACCAATAATGGCGGAATTGCTATTTCGAAGATACACAAAGCTCAACTTAACTTGTCAGTTGTATGTCAAATACAGAATAACCAGTTCAAGTAGACCAGTAATAACCGTTGTGTAAGTGACAACGCGTTTATTGGTAAGGGGGTAATACTATGTAAATATTTTTTTCTCAATTAATACTGAAACCCCCGCATATTTGAAGAGCTATCCATAAAATGAAATGCATAAAGACAGAGCAGTGGTTCCGCCGCTACGGGAATCTTTCTGAACTGACCGTTAATTGTCGGTACAACTTGTAACCAGTTTGCTCTTTTTCCGCCTTTTTGTCGCGGACTTCATTAAATTGTTTACGAAATAATAAGCAGGTGCCTCCGTGACATGTCATACAACGTTACGACGACACAAAACCAACATAAGCTGAGACATTCTGTCGAAGAAAGTACAGGGCCGGTGAAATGATTACTGTTTACATTATAAAATGGACAAGTGCAAAGTGATCAACGGAACCCGCGAAGTGGATTAAGCTGTGATGACATTTCGCAGGCTTTAGGGTACTCGTGTCTCCTTGAGATGTTTCTGATTGAGATCACAACACCGCTCCTGTGACGAATTTATCATGTTAATCGCTTTTTATTTGGAGACATCTTAATAATACAACATTTATATATGAAAAAATATAACTCGCTCTAGACAATTATGTGCACTTCAGTTCACACATTGATGTACTAATAATTATAGTTGACAGTGAATTTTAAACATTTTGTACTAACTTATAAGCTGCTGCATCTTTGTAAGTGCAATTTTTTCGTATCAATTTTTACAGTTATGGCAGCATGAAATGCGACGACAGCGTGCCTATTGTGATGTTTTATCACACATGACATTCACAAAACAAAACAGATGTTCAATGGCAAACGAAGTGATGTTCACATTCCTCACCCAAAACCCCGCCACTCACTGCTCTGACCCCATCAATATATTATTAATTCAATAACAATCATCCCCATACGCCGTGAAATCCGGAAACGGTAATTCTTAAAAAAAATCCTAACAAGTTATAAAATACGGCTTATCTTCTTATAGATAAGATCTTTACGCCGATCTTACGACTGACCCACGCCGGTAAAGTGAAAGACGTATGTGTTGAGCGGAGCAAGTGACGCGCGACGACGACACGGCGCTGCGGCGGCGGCGGTATCTGATCGCGCCTCGAGCAGCTGCCTCCACCTCCCCTGCCAACTAATGTGGGGGTTGATTCGGACCCTGACTGTCAGACACTTCCGACTTCACGACTCCCACACTCTCCTGCACTTCCATTCAACACAACCTCATAGTAATGGAGTGTCAGTTAAGAATGGCTCGCGATGCTTGTACCTGGATACGCTTCGATATATTATAGGGATACGCTGGGTAATATAATTACGGAGTAGAGCATGAGCTCGGCGCCTACATATTTCAAGTGACGATGAATTGAATAAAACTGCTGCACATATTCTATATTTAGGATATAGAATTCAAAGGTTGCATGTCGTCAGTCCTCGAACTGTATAAGATCGGAACTATCGCATGATGTTGGCTGATCAATAATTCATGGTGCCTTCGCCTCATAGATTTGCGACAAATAAATAGCGTCATATCTTCATTCTAGAGTGCGATACACCGCGCTCTGTTATTAATTTAGTCCCGTGCTGGCCCAAAAATAATAATAATATGTACTAGATGTTTTTCTTCTAATACACGTTGCAAAAGGAGACCAACGGTATATTCAAAGTACAGATGAGTTACATGTATTGAGCTGGCGTCATATCGTCGAAATATTTATTTGTCTAGAACTTAAAATGAACAAAGATATAATTTCCCTCCCTGTCCATCCTATTCTAAATTGTGGAGTGAGTTACGTATATTACTTATGTGTACTGCGTGTAAAAGAATCCCAAGCAATGGTTTTAGAAACGTTGTTGGGCTCGTTAATATTAACAACTTTTACTATGGTGACAATGCAGGGAAACGCAAAAAAAATCATCTCAATACGAAATAGACAATTTTTTGCCTCGAGAGATGATACTTTGTATGGGGAACGAAACATTTTTTTAATTTCTTACATTGTCTACATGGTAACATTTCTTCATATTCACGATGGGCTCGTGTCAACGTTTCGAAGCCATTGCACGGGGTCCTTATACACTCTGTATATAGTTTTAATATTATGATTTATTTACCTACAAAAGTTTACAGACACAGCTCAAATAAGATAGGTAATGTATACGTATATATGTGTAGTATATAGTACAGGGTTACCGCCTACTATAATACCAAAGGAATCAAAAGAATAAAGCTCTGCTTACACGACGAACAGTAGCACCCGGCACCTCAACAAGAATCGGGCAACTCAGCTTTATAAAAATAGGTAGTACACATATTATATGATGGAAATATGTCGCCGGAGTCATAAAGTATGTTTAATTGCAGCTGGAGCACTTTTATAATTACTCGCTTATGTTTTTCATCGTCGGCTTACCTAATTGTCCTTGCACAATAATTGCCACAGGAACTTGGATTCTATTCGCTAAGGAAAAAAGGCTACTCATAACTCTCCGGCCGATACACTAGGCGGTAGTGTTATTCTAGCCAGTTCTATAAAAATCTATTCTGATAATGCACTGAGGGACAAGTTGAGTTGCACACTTCACAATAAGATACGTAACAGTAACAGGATAAAGGTAAGCTGGTTACCACCTAAGTTCCAGTTGTTCGTTTAAATGAAAATGAGAATATTTGTACCTATATTTCATACCTATAAGTACTATATTTGCAGTACCTATTGTTATGAAATTGCGCCAACAATAAGTTTAAAATGGAGATGTCACGTCACGCGAAATAGCCAATTAAAAAGTAATTAGTTTTCACTTTTTCCGGCACCCTTTAATTACCTTTTTGAAGCACGGCCGCCATTATTCTTTGTTATTTTTCTGCGCGACAGTAAAAACGCTTACTGAAGTTTTAACTTCAGTACTTGGTGATGTGCGATCACTCCCTGCTGCCAAGTTCTATTAAATTGCTACCACTGTCTTCGGCTCTCCAAACATGACTGGGGTTACCAATAAACGCGGTGTAACTTATACCAAAGTTATTACAGGTTTACTTAAACTAGTTATTCCCTATTTCACATAAAACTGAAAAGTTAAGTTGAGCCTGGCATTTCTTTGGAATAGATTATACTGCGTTTTGCTGTAAGACCGGACGAGTATGAGTATAAAGAGTAATAAAATATAGTATGAGTGTTCTATTTGTGAAATGAAATGAAATGGTTTATTTCTTCATCGTTATAAGTGTTATTACATACAGATATACAGTAGTATAACACAAAGCTTGAGGAAAGAAAACAAAAGTAAACTTCCCCGGTTCGAATTAATTTCTAATAATTTTTAAACATTTTGACCCTCGCCTATGTTCTTCTATTCTAAGACTGACTTATACAGTATACTGTGGTATAAACTTCAACCGCTGTCTTTTTATGCAATGACAAAAAGCGCTAAGCTACAATATTTCTATCTGTTGTTAAGCTGCAATGTGGACTACGACTAAACTATCACGCCTGTTAGGTGTCCTATTAAGGGCTACCTATCATTGTTAACTACCCACACCTTGCCAAAGGGAACATAATGCAATAGAAGGTGAAATGTTAATAAAACGTACTTACCCTTAATACTTACGTATCACGTCCTCACCTTCGCCCTCCAATCTTCCATTGATGATAGTACAAATGCTATATTTACACTATAAATTAGTTCTGTGAAGTAGCTGTTACGTGCGGCTGATACATGGTGTATTCCGTTCCCCTGGGAATTTCGGGGATAAAATTAAACCTCTGTTACTCAGGTGCAGTTTCTATTCGTGGTGGAAGAATTATGTAAATATATCCAGTAGGTAGTTTTATACATCCAAAAATACAAATGTTTTCTTTCTATACTGTTAGAATAGTTATTTTTATACTATAATATAGTATACCACACCTATTTATTTCTCTCTCGTTCTTATTATAACTATATACACTGAGTATAACAGCAGCACACCTTATTATTTCAGTTCTATAAACTAACTTCACCATTCTGTACAACGCAAAACTCTCAACTCTATTTTTTTTAAGCAATTTCAAAAAGGAAACTAAATTCGATATGTGGCAGAATATCAGCGTTATTTGCAGCTACTGCAAGCGACACTTTGCTCAGCCGGTACCCCATTTCGACCATGAGTCACAGCACTCAAGTATGACAATGCAGGCTGGTTAAAAAAAAATTGCATTAAGTTTTGTTTTTAATGCTAATGTGCCTGTATCTTTTATTTCTGTTTTAATTTTTAATTATGAGTCTTGTGTGTAGTCTTTACCAAGGTACGATTACACACAAGAAGCTATCTAAAAATTAATTATATTAAACCTGACAATTGTTTACATTGCAATCACAATTAGGTACCTACATTGTATTGTCATAAGTAGATTAAAGATAATTTTAAAAGGAAAACTACGACAGGAAAATAGTCATAAACCTTTAGGGATTTTAAGTTACATTTTTGTTATTTTAAATGAAAATAAACTAACTACGTCAGTTAGGAAAGCGACCTTTTCATAGGGACTTGAACTGACAAGAAACTTTTCAAGTATAGTTCGTGCATTTCATGAATGCGCGCGGGCCTTAGATGTGTGAGTCGTATATGGACACGCTAGTTGACAGTTCAAACGAACAAAACTTCCACACACACATCTAAGGCCCGCGCACTTTCATGAAATGCACGAACTATACTTGAGCTACTCTTGCCCTCCTAGCAAAGCGCTCCAAGAAAAATATGACAAGACATACCAGGCTTTGCCATTGGTTGAAACAAGCTGAGTCACACAGCGCTTATTTATGTCGTGTCTTTCTTGACGTGCTGTGCTACAGGGGCTGGTTTATGAAGTGTTTAGTAATTGTGTATGAGACGCCGATCACACGCCGCTGTCAGCAGCCAGACAGTCGCTTCCTGACGACCAGACGCACTCACAACTGCCAATTGACAGACTTATCACGACTCTATTTCACCACGATTCGTACTTATCCTAGTTTGAGACATGAACATGGACTGTTATGGACTTACACCAAACTTTTGCCAAACCTTTGAACCTTAAACCCATGGGCTCACCATCTATAACATTGAGTTACACTACGTGGACTTAACAAGACTTTAATTGGCCTATATTGTAGTTATAAATGGGTAAATTATAGTTAATTTCATTTTGATTTTAGCTTACACCGTCTAGTGATTAGACCAATATTATATTATTGATTATTAATATATATAATTATATATATGTGTAATTATAGGTATATATTACTTAATAATTAATATTGCATTCCTAAATGCTAATTATTATAAGACTCCTTTATGTACCGCTCACGATTTACATTTTGTATAAAAAAAAACCTACAAGGGGGCCTCGTAAAAAAATGTGTAATGTGGCACGAACTCTCCTGCGCATGTTTGTTTGATTAAATCCAGAAAACCTGCAACAGTATTGTCCCATCCAGCAGTTTACTCCCTCTGTACCCCAGCACAGAGTGGCTGCAAGCGGTGCCGTCGGTCGCTGGGAGCTAGCTGGCTGCGTGTGCGCACGTAATTACATGCGCGGAATAACTCCATAGGCAATTAGATTATTACTCACATACTCGCTACCGGCGACATGTTGTTTGGATTGAGATAATTTAAACCACTATCGTACAAAATGCTGCGTAAAACCTACACAGAAGGCACACTCCGGCATCCTGTTCGTTGTAGTGTACATTGAATTAATATATTCTGTGTGTAAGCACAGAACACAACAATATTAATATTAGATCATTTTTTAATTAAACGCGCACAGACATTATAACTCAATCAATATTGTTCACCGGGTATATAGGCGCGAATATAATCAAAGACAAGCTCGAGCTTACCTTTGTTATTTAACTCGACGTTTCGACGCAGTTGAATGAATATTATAATAGTAACTAGTAACTAACTAAATGTAAGATTTGTTTCAATGCGGAAATAAAAATAGGTACTTTATAAACAAAGTTTGACAGTAATGACAGTTCTCCGCCCGAAAATCTGTCAGAAAAACGTCAAAGAAAATTCCCCATTGTTAAGTTTTATTGTTTTGAATATTTTTGTAATTAATATACCATATTAATTAATAGTACCATTCCCCACACTACTGTATGATTGATTTTAGTTGTAGGATTTATACTGTAAGGGTTGTGTTTGTAAATAAATAAATATATAATACTTCAAAATACATACAACATATTGATTCATTTTATTTTTGTCTTTTCATATTTTTATTACACGACTCCTAGAGCGTGCAAACTTTGCAGTACGTCAGATGAAATAGTCTGTGTTTATATCACAGTTTGAAGGTAACTAAGTCGCTCGATTTTTGTTCCAAAATAGAACTGACAAAGGAACAAATGGAAATAAACCAGCTAAGTACCTATCACTATACTAATTAGTAAAAAACCTTACATTAAACTTTAAATTAGATTAATACAATCTGCAACAATGGGTTGAATGCAAAGTAGGTAGGTGGATACCTATATTGCAAATGTCTTTAAAATATTCATGTTCAAATTATGAATTAACATTTCATAATCGGAAAAACATTCGGAAATCGATTGCCAAATGTGCATTGTTCGCGAATGTATCAGCGGCCCGCGGTCCGCCCCCGGCCGGGACGAGCCGGCGAGTGGCGCTTCCAAGCACATAATGACGTTGTTATTGCATGCAAATGTGACGACCAAGACTGATCACCTCATATCCGACTAGTTAACTAGCATCTTATGCGCTCTGTTTGATATCATAACTGCTCTGTCTCTTACCAGTAGCATCACAATAACCAATGGCGTGCACACCATACAGGCAAAAAGACACTGCCTACCATAGTATTTGGCTACCCGACCTAATAATATAGTTATTTCTAGATCTTTTTTTGTTGTACTCACGACATAGGCTAACAAAGTCCTGTGTTTTTTGGGTATATATACCTATATTTCGTCAAGACAAGTTACCTATACATAGGTGTCAATCCTTGAAGATTTCTGCCTACCTTGTCGTAAAAGCCAATGCACGCCACTGACAATAACATATACTTACTATAAAATCCACACAAATGTAACGAAACACGTTCAAAACGCAAAACATTATAAATGAACTTAAAATAAATAAATCACGACTTAGTATTGAATAGGTAACGCAGTTCTTGAATGAACGCCCGCACGTTCACAGCTCAAAGAAAACAGTTCGGACAAATCCACAATATGGAGACATGAAAACATAAAATTATTGTAATAGCAATGATTAACAGGTGGCGCTGGCGGCGCGGGCTGACTGCTCTGGACACTCATTACTGTCAAAACCTATCGTCTCTCCACGCGCTGAGTAGGCAGCGCACTGCTGTATTTTTACACTTTAGAAAATATAAATATTTACTGCACGCAAGTACATGTACATGCTCAGAGACGTTCAGCACAAACTGCATCAAAAATCTATTGAACATTTTCTTTTGCACTGTTTTGATAATGCAACACATCAAAAATGACACTAGCAACAAGCACGACCTGCGTACTAGGATATGTAGGACAAAGGGCCAGCCCACCGCCTCCCTGGCTCTGGCAGATTGGCATCAGCTGCTCCGCTGCAGCATGTGTGGAAGCGCCGAGGCTGACAATGGCAGTGTTGGAGGCACGTGGGCCGCCGGGGCCGCCGCCGCCGGCGCGTGGGACGTCACACCTCGCACTAGGCGCGGGTGCCGATCCTATCTCCAAAGAAATAAGTGCTAATAAGACGAAATCATCCGGAATTTAAAACATGATCATGTATTTGCGCGGCTACTGGGCCGGCCTCGGCCGGAATACTAAGTGATTAAATGGGCAAAAGAACAGTTCGTAGATCGCTATCCGATCTCGGATAAACCAAATACGGTTACACACATTAAAGCCTAAATCAAGTTGAGTTAATACATGGAGAAGAAAGACTTACTTGGCCCTAAAAAGGAAGTCTTCTAAGCACCTTCGAAATAAAAATGCGTGCTGCGGGATACATCAGAATGTGAAGGAACTCGTTCAAATCGTAGTTGCATTGTGTTAGTGTATCGTACGCGCATCCTGCTCAAAGAACAGAGATGTAAGCAAATTATCGGATGATAGATCCTAACTCGATATTCCCACAATTGGCGGCCGTCTAGCCGTCGTATTAGACAGCAGTCTGCGTCGCCCCCACTACCGTTATTATGATTGACAAAGTGCGCATGTCTGTCTGTAGCCCGTCACATGAACTAGCTATTTGACTACCAGCGCCATCTAACGAATTTACAAGATATCAAACATTTTTCTATGGGTGTGTGTTTTGTATGTTATATTTTATTTCCAACACATCGAAGGTAAAAAACACATTTAGGTATAACATGAGTAGGTAAGTAAGCAATGGAAAAAGTTGAACGTTGCATTAAGTAAGGTTGGTGAGGTTCGTTTAAATGTCACTCAACTGAAGCTCCGCACTGCGCTAAATGAAAGAAAAAAACGGCCATGTAACGACATGCAAAGAAAAACTAGCCAACCATAAATCAACGTTCCATAGTTACGTGCGAAGAAGGCAAGAAAGCTGGGGCGTGTCAGTTACCTAGAGACAATCGCGGTCGGCTCGGACTTGGGCTATGTTGTGTGACGCTTGTCGGAGTCAGCTCGTGCAGGTTGAGCTGCGGGCGCCGGGCACGAGCGCGGCGCGGTGGCCGGCTGCCGGCTGACGGCTCTACGTGGAGGTGGAACAAACGGAGGATGTGTCACTAGCAGCTGGTCAGTTCTCACGCGGGTCAAGGCGCCGCGCCGCCACCGCCGCCGCACAACAACTCTCGCCTAGAAGACCTCGCACACACGATCGACAAATTCTAACTTAACTATAAAATTCTTAAGACAAACTTGTTGATAACGTTTTGGCTATAAAACGATTTGGATGTTGCAACTGAAGGTCTGCATATAAACGATTTGTTTTGACGATGTTGTTTTGATATAATCTAAATAAATATCAACCAAAAAATGTTTATAAGTAAATAACGCCTAAATATTAATTGATTTTCTCTATTTACTACCAACAAAGAACTTATTTGTGTTATCAGTACGGATGTATCTAATAAAAAACGTCATCGGACAAGAATATTAACAATATCAGTAATAATTCAGAAAGCGTTAGGTTATTACTTTGTATGGAATAACAAATTATAATGTTATCAGGTAGAAACAAATTGTTCATTTCTAAAAAAAGTTTTTGTTAGGTATATGAATTGTATTGAAAGTTACTTAAGAGCAAAACTAGAACTTATTTAGGTAATATAATATTACATCGTACATCGCCAATTGTTTAAATTAACAATAAAAACAAATATATAAGCATGTACAGGGTTGCTACATATTATACACATCCAAAGTGTCTAGGGATCAAGAACATTTTTAGCTCGAAAACAAATCTAATTTCTTTAAATCATATCTAATCTTCTGGATTGGTCTCCTACCTAATTCCTCATGCCTGTATCAATTACATATCACCACATTTTGAATAAATTATAAAATAATTCAGTTTTTGTAACATATATTCTTGATCTTCTAAAATGTACTTGATCCCTTGACACTTTCGATGTGTGTAATATGTAGCAACCCTGTACATGCGCATATATTCGTTTTTATTGTTAATTTAAACAATTTTAATTATTTCCTTGACTCTACATCCAAACGTCAACGCTTTAAGATTTGTTTGCCGTCCAATAATCAGTGTGTAGCTTGGTGGATTTGTTCAACAGCATTAGGGTCTAATGCGACCAATAGTGACCAATTAGTTGGGGTCAGGAGACGCCTGGCCGCCTGGCCCACTGCCACAATGGCTGTCAATTGACCCCAACAACAATGTATTAGTTTACTTCGACGACAGCGTTTGGATTTTAAATTGTTTTTATTCATGTTTGGCTTAGTTTAGTTCCGTTCCCCTCCGCCATAATGCTTTGGTGATGAGCTCAAGCATTTGTTATATGTCCTGGATGTTTTAAGTGTCTTCTATAAGATATTTCATATGCATAAGAAATACCTTCAGGTGGTAGGTACACACATCAAAAGTGTGTAGGGATCAAGTACCTACATTTTAGAAGATTGCAATCAAGAATATATTTTACAAAAACTGAATTCATTCATAATTTATTCAAAAAGTGTTGATAAGTCATGGGGGTTGATACAGGCATGGGGAATTAGGTAGGAGACCAATCCAGAAGATTAGATTTGATTTCAATAAATTAGATTTTTTAGAGCTAAAAATGTTCTTGATCCCTAGACACTTTTGTTGTGTGTAGTTAGGCTTAGTTTCCGGCATCCATAGTACACTAGTTTATAGTTAGATGTACCGAGATATAATAATAACTAGCTGTCCCGGCAAACAATTCTTTTGCCATAGGAAGTCGCTTTTGTACCCCGTGTATTGGAAGAAATACACCTCGGAAACCTTTCCCCGACTTTCACGATTCAAGACTAAAATTAGCCAAATCGGTCCAGCCGTTCTCGAGTTTTAGCGATACTAGCGAACATCAATTCATTTTTATATAATATAAGATTATGTTTGATGTTTTTAAAGGGGTAAGTAATTCCAACAGACTTGATCAGCATACCTGTTAGTAGCACAGCTATATCTAGGCACTTAGTTAAGACTACATGACAGTATATTACTATAAATAACTTGTGTGCGTTGTACATCAGGGAACGTTCGATTATAGAGCTATTTGCGAATGTGGCCACGGTGTGCCCGACCAGTATCTGACCACTGATGTGCGAATTAAAAAAAAAGATACCTTACTGTACATTTCACAAAATAAATACTATAAGTCTGTCTAGTATCTGATAATCTTGTCTAGTATCTAGTTTGAAAAGCTATTTAAAACTGTATTATATAAAAATTACCTTACAGGATCATGTATCTATCTGTCCTATTTTTAACTATATATAAATGTTGGCAATAAATGATATGAGTATGAGTAAAATTGTTGCAAATGAACAGATAATCCATAGAGTAAACGATCAATGATATTTTTTCATTAGGTACTTTTATGATGTTTGTTTGAAAGTGAAATAGATTGTAACGTGGCATTCACGAAGTTAGAACACCGCTAGCGCACTGTTAGTAAAGCCCTCAAAAGTTGGTCAAATGTACGCCAAATACGAATAAATTATTATTAGATATAGGTTAAATAATTAGTATTCGTTTTATCTTTTTCTGAATACGGCGTAAATAATGTTTGGTAGGTATAGAGGTACCTAATGTTTTCCAAGAAGTGTTCGCGGCGGCCGCCGCCGCCGCTCGCGCTGCAACTCCACAAATAAAACAAACAGAACGAAAGAAGCACCGTTTATTGGCTACCAATTCCAAAGGTCATTCATTATTAATGTTCCATTTCCATTGATTTATTACTTTGCTTTAGTATTACATAACTTTCCGATTTATTTTTTCTTAATTTGAACGAATTATGGCTCTGTGTCTCACGCTGTGGGGTGCGTTCGATTCAACGCATATATTGTTGGTTTAATAAATTTTCACACTTCAGTAAGGGAGTTTAAAAAACCGTGACAAAGAGATATGTGTGAGGCGGCGGCGGCGGCGGCGGCGGACCGCTCGCGGCGTACACTCACTTATAAATTTAATCCAACATTCACTTCTATAAAGGTGGCCTCTACGCACCTGCCTCCACGCACTTTTTTATCTTTGTGTTGCCTCGACGTTTTATAGAGACTTTAGTGCCTGCCTACCTAGCTGCCTTCAAACGCCAGAAGAGTGCACGGTATCGATATTTTGTACACACACACACACACACACACAGGCGCAAGTCGCCAGTGTCGGCCGGGCCACGTGTCTCCAGCGGCCTTGGACTAAGCCAAACAGTATATATACTTAGTGCGATATCTATGCCTTTGTTCTACTGTAATCGCAGTAGGTACTACTATTAAATTTCCTTATGGATGCTATTTTCGATAATGTAGGTAGCGTAAGTTTCATTCATCTCAGTGTTGGAAAGAGCTGCAGAGTGTGCAGCGCCGCGGCCGCCTAGCTGAGTTGGAACCGTTGCAACAGCGACACAAAAAGCAGACATACACACACTTGTTGTATACAATTTTTTAGCATCAGCGCCAGTGAGCCGTGGTGGGCGCTAAAAGCCGTAAATGTCAATTTTAACTGCAATTTACAGTGGGAGAGGTTTCACCAGAACGGTTCATTAGATTGTCGGAATGTCACTGAAGTGTTACTGTGGCTTGACAGGAGACAACTGCACGCGTACCGGCCGCGGCCGTGTGTTCGCGTAAAAACAACACTTTCCATCGGATTTACTTGACAAGCCTGTGGACTGACAAATCCGATCCTCTGACTGAGAGCTCTACAACTTACAAATAACGACTTATAGCCGCTTTATTGGAGCTAGACTTCAGAAACACATTCCGAAATGATGAACATTTAATTTTAATTTTTATGAGTTGTAAAATAACAAGTGTTTACCCACTGCATGATTTACGGCGATACCTCACGCTTATATACGTTCTACATCGTTCATTTTATTACTTTTTTTTATTTTGGCTTATATCAATTACTGTAATTCATAAGATGCCCGCAGTGCAGGATGTCGTCATAGCGCATCATCCCGCTCCACATACTCGGAGAAGTAAAAGTTCAGATAATGAAATACACAGTTATTATGTTTTCATGTTTAGCTCATGATGAGATAAACGTGGAAAATCTAAACGTAGGTAAATGCCATTAATTGTTCGGTATTGCCTACAATCGCTGAGCGCTATGTAATTATACGCAATAATTTAGTGCTCCCAAGGTTTGTTGTACGGATCACTCGACGTACCTACTCTGAAATAATTACCGTATTCGTGCGTGAACGAGAAACAAATCAAACAATCCTTGAATGAAATAATATTTTACGTCATAGTATCCTGCAGTAGCAACTGAAACACACGATATTGACAAATAAGGCGAGATTTACAAAACGGGCTCAGTTTTTGCCGCCGCAACTACCTAGTCGGTATATACGTATAGTTTAAATAATTTTCCTGTGCAGTTTAATAGTTATTGACTAACTCTATAACTAATAACAATTTATAGATAGGTACGTTCCGTAACTTAAACACTGTTTTGTTTTTAGCACAAGTTAATAAGATGAAAAATGTGAAATGAAACGATAAAACTCAACAAATAATGATAGTACCTACATAGTTATATTATGTTTAATTTTGTATTCTTGAGAAAGACAAAAATGCGCAATGGACATTAACGCACCTAACATCTTTTGCCTCCATTGTAATTCACCTGTATTTTCTGCAAATAAATAATAAGTTATGTAACTTTTAGTTATTGGTGAGTGTGTAAAACTGACTCAGCCCGTGGCTAGGCGGGTTTTGAATATCTCCGATAAAACGCACTAGGTATGTGAGACACAAACATATTTACGTTGGTGTTTGTCACTAAAAGGCTCACAAACTCACAACACAGTTAATCATATCTTCTTCTGTGATGAACAATATTAACAAATCTCTTTTGTGGAAGGATTTATAGACATTACTTTATGTTTGTTTACGTTTAGTGTCCGAGATGTTTCGTTCAGAAGATAATATTGTTTTTAGCTAAATAACATTGTACTTATTACAAATATATTTTACCGAATTGAATCGACACCTACCTTAGGTATATCTTTTTAAATGTTTATGCTTTGGAAGGGCAATTTAATATCATGGCTCGCCATTAGGATATTTTTATTAACAGATATTTCGTTAAAATTAGTTTGATAAAAGCTTAAATATTAATTTCGTGCGTAAAGCCTTGGTAAAACGATAAAAATCGTTGTCGAGGAAATAACATGAATCAGCTGCGATAGGCCTAAATGGGGGTTAACGCAAAAACAATCAACAATGCAATGTCATAAAGTTGAAAAATCCTCCGCAGCGAGGTTCTCATGGTTTGATAAAAAAGTGTACAGGTGCCATACAGCGTGTATGAGAGGTTATGAGATCGGATCGCCTGCGACAAAGCCCGCTTCTACCTGCCTCACCCATAAATAAAACAAATAACAAAAAAAAACAATCCCCAAATATGTGTTCTTTTTTGTCCCCGGCCTAACCCAGTGACCGAAGGATTTCACAAAAAGTAGCTTTTTAATAAAATACTTCTCTTTATTTCTCATGTTCAGTTCTTAACAAATGTAATTACAACATCCAATCATGCTCGCACACAACTATCTATTCGCTAGAGTTAAAGTGTTTTGACTAAATAATAAAATAAATGTGACAATAGTTGTATCTGTAGGCCGACGGGACGGCGGGCGGCGGCGTGCGGCGGCGTGCGGCGGCGGGCGGCTGGCTCGAGGCGCGGGGCCCGCCCGCCGCACAGCGCGCGCCTATTTGTTCACGATTCCCTTCTATCATTCCACACAGCACTACGTACAGTACATCATTTCAATAAAATAGTTATTTCAAGTGTTTCATAATGATAAGGAATCGTAACTAAATATTCCACTTTGTTCTCTCTATTTAACCAACTCTAGGCAAAACTAATAAGGACAAAATAAAAAGTCATCTCCTTTCTTTAAATTTCTATAAAGATTTTGTTTAATATATATCATATACGTTATAGGTACATTATTTTATATAGAAAAAATACCTATTTTACAAATATTAAGTACCAAGATTGGCCACAAATACATACAAACGAAAAAAACAACAAAACAAGTAAAAAACAGGATTTAACCATTTTGGCATCGTGTCTGCAATAATATTTTTAATAAATAAAGTGTGGGAATCCTGACAGTGTGGCGCCGCCGCCCCGGCCGCCCTCGGCCAACCTCGGCCGCCCAAACCGCCCACCACTCTGCCCAATTCACTACTACAGTACTACGACTAACACTGACATTTCTCTGATTACTTATATGTAAATATTTACACTTTTGCACCCTGACGCAGGGCAAAATAAGGCTATCGTTGAAATGTTTACTGTTTATTACCCTCACCTCCGAACAACATACAGATTTTGGCTTTACAATGTAAGGTGTATTGGATATCAATAAGTTTGAGTACGGTATGTTTGAGGTGTAGAGAGCATGTTTAGCGGCTGGAGAGTTACTGGGCCTGGCTGGAGTGGGCGAGGCGAGCGGCCGGGGCGCCGGCGGGCGGCGGACCCCGCGCGAAGCAGCGTCCACAACGCGCCTGCGCCACAAACACTTAAAATAAAATTGCACCTATCGACTCACTCCAGTTATTATACATTACAAAACGAAGCTTCGACCCGATTCATATTTTTTACTCTCGTATTCATCCCACTTCATCACTAATAATAAATTTACAGTATTAGCAACAATTTAAATTTAATTCCACACACCACATTGACTCCCTACTCACCGTAGGCATGTATGAACATTTTCAATTATAATATCTATAAATAAATTCGATGAAATCGTCCATAAAAAATGACTGGCGCAATGGCGGCTCGCCGCGCCGGGCGCGATGCGGTGGCGGAGAGTGCGGGACTTACCGAGAGCTGGCACGAGCCGTGCGCCCGGCGAGGCCGGCGCGGCCGGCGCGGCGAGGCGGCCCGGGTTCCACTCGTAAGCTCTTAATACAATTAGACTATCTATCTAAACAAAACGTCCGACGCGAACTCAATCACTGGGAACCACTCGCGTCCTTGCGAAACCGACTTTAAAATTAAATTACTGGCTTCTTAACATTACTCACATAAATGACTTCACTGGACCGGTTCGGTCTTAACTTAAGGCCTGTGGTATGTACAGTGGCCGTCCCACCGGCACGTCCGGGCCGGCGGGCTATGTACAGACGTCACCCGCGGGCGCCCCGCGGCTAGTAGGGCCGCGGCGGAGGGGCCCACGGGGCGAACTGTTAGTGCGCGGCCAGCGAGTGCGGCTGCGGCAGCGCGTGCTGCGGGCTGAGCCCGGGCGGCGAGTGCTGCAGCGGCGAGTGGCCCACGTCCCCGTGCCCGTAGTGCCCGTGCCCCATGCCCTCCATCATCTCGCTGCCCAGCGTGTTGGGCGGCGTCATGCGCTTCTCCTTCTGCCGCCTGTTGCAGAACCATACGCGCACCACTTCCTTCTCTAGCTGCAGACTATCCGCCAGCGACGTGATCTCCTGCGCCGACGGCTTCGGCTGCTTGTGGAAGTGTTGCTCTAGCGCGCCCTTCACCGATACCTCGATGGACGTTCTCTTCTTTCTTTTCCTGCCTTGTGCGGCTATTTTATCGATACTGGTGGGGCTGCCCGTCGTCGAGTCGGCCTCCTCCAGCCATTTCTGTAGCAACGGTTTCAACTTGCACATATTTTTGAAACTGAGTTGTAACGCCTCGAACCTGCAGATGGTCGTCTGCGAGAAGACGTTGCCGTAGAGCGTGCCCAGCGCGAGCCCCACGTCGGCCTGCGTGAAGCCCAGCTTGATCCGGCGCTGCTTGAACTGTTTGGCGAAGGCCTCGAGGTCGTCGCTGGTGGGCGTGTCCTCCTCGGGCTGGTCGCGGTCTAGGTGGTGGTGGTGCAGGTGCGGCGAGGGCTGCACGTCGCGCAGCATGTGGTGCTGGTGCATGGGCACGGGGTAGCCGCCGTGCAGCGGGGACGCGGCGCCGTAGTGCGAGGAGACGACGGGCGCGTGCCAGCCGTGCGGCGCGTGCAGGTGGCGGGGGTCGTGCGGCGCGGGCGGCGGCGGCTTCACGTCGGGCTGGTGCGCGTGCGCGTGGTGGTGGTGCATGGCCCAGGGGTCGGCCGGCGGCAGCGACGTCCAGGGGTTGCCCAGCACGGGCGCGCCCGGCGACGGCGAGCCGCCCGCCTGCAGGTGGTGCTGGTACTTCATGTCGGCGGGCTCGGCGCTGCGGGGCGACGCCGCATGGTACCCGCCCAGACTGCCCAAGTCGAGCTCGCCGGACATATACGTGGTCGCCGCCATGGCGCCGTATCGCAAATCCACGGTGGACGGCGTCTTGCCGGCTCGAAGGCTCTCGAGCCTTCAACTGGCGCTGGAGTGTTGGAAACGAGCGCGAGAGTCGCGCAGCACTTGTAGCGGCGGGGGCCACCTCACATCACCGGGTATGAGTGCGCGGAACGACATGCGCGTGCTCGCGCGGCGGCAGCACGAATTGGACTGAGGGTCGGTGCGCAGCCGCGGCGGGCGCGCGGGCCGGCCCCGCCCAGCGCCCCGCGCCCCGCCGCCCCGCACGCCCCGCGCCGCCCGCCCCGCCGCGCGCCGCCCCGCGCCGCCCCGCGCCGCCCAGCGGTCCCCCGCGCCCGCTAATGACGATGTAATTACCGCGCCCCGCCTCCGCGCACACAGCCGCAATTGTTTCACACTCGGCCTTATGAATGGGTATCTACGCGACACGGCTCACGGCGTTTTCGTTTTGTTCCCAAACACTTTTGTCCTACCTATTAAAACATTATAATAGTTTACAAGATAATTTATTAAGACTTATTTCATATGGAATGTAAATTAAAATTTATTTTTTACGCAAGTCGGTATTTTATATTTTTATTATGTTAAAGTACTGTACATTTGTGCATAAGTCATTGATAAAATGCTTTCCCAAACAATTGAAACCATTTCCATTACCCACTTGGAAAAAAATATCACTCGCGGATAATAATCGCCAAATAGGTATATACGATACGAATGGAACAGAAGATGGAAGAAGATATCGCTTATTTTAAAAATAATAATACAAGACAAGACAGATATTGAAAAAGCTATTGAATGTAATAGGTATAAACAAAGTAATGAAAAGGAATGCGCGAGTCCCCCTGTGTCGCGCCGCCGCCGCCGCCGCCGATGAAATGTAGAGCCACCACTCGTAGCGCCATCTCGTGCCGGATAGCGGCACTATATTCATGCATACCTACTCTGATGTTAATGCAATGCAAATATTATGTAAAATTCTTTTTGTTATGACTGTAATGTGGGTTTTGCTGTATAGGAGGCAGTCACAACATCTTTCCGTTTTTTTATACATTTTGTTAATAGAGGTTTGTAACAAATTATGTAAAAATATGTATACGAACATTTAGCGCTCCATAAATTGTTAATATAATTCGTGATGAGTAATATGATGTAATTGGATTGTCACGATATCTTTTATTTCTCTCTGAGGAAGTAATTAGGCGAACATAAGTCGGACAGACCGTCACTGATGGAGGAGAGCGCGTGGAGGCGCGACCTGGTGGCGCGTAGCGGAACTACTTTTTCTTGTAACTCTACACAGCGGTCACATTACTTATTTATTTATTTACGAAATGCACTCTAGTATACTGTTTATCTCATATGATATGAACATTATAATGCACAGGCACAGGTACAGTACATCGCAATTACTTATGGACTTGTTTATAAAACATGAGTATAATTGCCTAGTATGTTGGCTCTACATTATTGCAATCATTTGATTACAATAATGTACAATGACATTTACAATTTACATTACTGTACAATGTAGAGTCAGTAGTAAATCGTTGCCGGTGTATGAAAAGAGGCGAGTAAGAAAAGTAACTGTACGTAAAGAAGTTTCTTTAATTGTTTTAATACGATTTATTCTTATAAGATACATTCCATCACTGCAATATAATCGAAGTCCACGCGGGCGAAGCCGCAGGCGGATAGCTAGTAGGCTATAAATTCTATCTAATAATATTATAAATGAATTCGGCAGTTTGTTTGTAAACACGGATTTTGATGAAACTCGATGGGCAAGTATGTCATATCCTGGGCTAGAAGATAGGCTCTATTTTGTCTCGTAATTCCCACGGTTAGACTAACAAATAGATTGTTATGTATGACTACAAAGTATCACTAAATACAATTAAATGAATTATTGAATCCTTATTAGTATTTTGATTTTGTTTCTCTAGTATGTGAGAGGCCTATGTCCAGCAGTGGACAAGTATGGGCTGTTAATGTTAGGATTATTATATTTATGTATTATATTTTAAGCCTCAGTAACTTTTATGTTTAGTTTAATTTATTACAATTGTCAAAACTTTTTCTACCTACCGTACCTTACCTTTTCACCAGAACTTGGGTTGACTGGTGGTAAAATCCAAGAGCATTGAGTGTGTGTTTTGCAAAATTGTTCAATAAATATTCTAAAATAAAAAAAA
>SJJU01011448.1:0-12418 GCA_012932125.1 Conopomorpha cramerella
CATCATCATCATCATCAGCCCATACTTGTCCACTGCTGGACATAGGCCTCTCCAATTGCACGCCACTGAGATCTGTTTTCGGCTTCTCGCATCCACCTTCTGCCAGCCATCTTGCGTATATCATCAGACCACCTTGCCTGAGGGCGTCCTACACTCCGTTTGCCGTCCTATTCCTATAGGATTGATAAACTTAAGTCTAGTTATGGTACGCTAGCTCTTCAGGATTTAATTTGAAACAGACTTCATAACTATTCCTTTAAAAAGTACCTATTTTACAATAAATCTGCCCTGTTTAATCCGAACTGTATTGATGTAAACACTTTTGTCAGTGTCTAAGATTGTTTCGCTTCTTTGGTGATTGCAACCGATTACCAAAGTTTAGCGACAATGGGAGCGGACAACCTGTTCACGTGGCCTTTAAAGTGGCATCTTGTCGACCATTTCCATGCTTCTTAACAAACGTTAACCCGGCTACAATTTCGGCTGGAAATCTACTTGCTTGACACCGGATTTCCTCTACGGTTTGAGTCAAACGGCAGTCATTTCGGTAATAGCTATACGAGCCAAATTAATCTTACTATTATTATAAATAGGAAAGTGAGTTTGTTTGTTTGGTCCGCTTTCACGCCGTAACTACTGAACCGATTGCTTTGAAATTTTGCAGACGTATAGTTAGAAGTCCGGTTTAAATAATAGGGTACTTTTTATCGCGGAAAAAATTGATATTCCCGAGGGAAAACAAAAATATTTCTTTATACCGCAATATAACCGAAGTCCATGTGGGCGAAGTCGCGGGCGGAAAGCTAGTTATACATATAGAATTAAAATGTTTTTTTATTCATTCATCACTGACTCATCAATGCCCAGCCCAAACCCTTCACCCTAGAAAGCTGAAATTCAGCGCAGGAGTTCCTTGAATGATGTTCACGCGAGATAAGATAAGGATTTTCAAAATTTGTCCCCTAAGGGGGTAAAAATGGGAGTAGAAATTTATATGATAAAAAATTAATTTTGGAGTTACGGCTCCAAAGCTTGGTGCTTGTATTTTTGATTAAAAATACTGATACTACGCTAATGAAATGGCGGGGCGTTCCTATTTTTATTGTATCATTATAAACTAGCTTTCCGCCCGCGGCTTTGCCCGCGTGGACTTCGGTTATATTGCGGTATAAAGGTTGTCCTTTATAAGAAAACTTATCATTCCTACGGAAAAATCTAAGTTTCCCTCGGGAATATCAATTTTTTCCGGGATAAAAAGTACCCTATTATTTAATCCGGACTTTTAACTTTACGTATGGAAAATTTCAAAGCAATCGTTTCAGTAGTTACGGCGTGAAAGCGGAACAAACCAACAAACAAAAGAACTATCCGATTTATAATATTAGTAAGGATTTATGTACCTTGCTACTCTCTCTTAGCCAGCCCTCTCGAGATAGCGTCGAGTAGGACGATTGGTTTCTGAGCAACCCCAAACATGGCACCATAGCAACCGCTGTCAATCAGCTGTAAATAAATCAATAACACCAACATTTGATCACACAACATTCGTAAACTTTTATTATTCCGAAAAAAAAAAATCTAAACTGCTAAATTGCGTGAAAATAATACTAAAATGGGAGAAGCTCAGTTCGGTCTGCGACACACTGTCGGCGCTCCCGTTGTGACCACGAGGCTTTCGGAGCAGGCTCTGGTATGCATGCCGCCGAGGTCTGCCAAGTTCACGCTCGACGAATGGAAGAAGAACAACGACCAGCGGCTCAGAAACACTCAAGACCAGCAACAAATTGCCGACCGGGTCCTAGGCGAGTCCGAAAGGATCCGGGATGAAACTGCCGAAAGAACTGAGGTAATGAAAGCCACCTCCGATCGGCGCATCGAAGAGAGAATCGGAGACATCGAATTCAATAGAAACGAATTGCAAAACCAGCGAAAAGAGATATGCTTGGAGCTGGAATCACTGGGCATGTATAAAACGAGACTGGAAGACTGTCTGGCCTCTTTGCAGGCTAACGCACTGAACGTGGTAAGGAAATGCCTCATGCTCAGAGATGGAAGAATCGGTATAGATCTTGTTGTTGACGAAGTAGAGTTAGCCATGCAAAGGGAAATAACTACCATACTCGGTGGACAAAGTCTCTTGAAACGGGCACTAGAACAGCTGAACGAACAAATGAGAAGGCTACGCTCCACCAGGTATCTTCTCGACAGAGATTTGCAATATAAACAGGCAGCTATCGACATCGACAAAAGCAGCCTGAACTTAAAACCTACAGACCTCTGCTTGTCTGTATACGAAGGTTACAGTAACTTAGACCCAGCCAACATATCGGCGGAAGAGTATAATCAATATTCTGCCAATAACATACAAAGCGCAGCGCGCGAAGTAACAAGCGCTCGTCCGATCAGAGTCTTCATCGATACACTATTGAAACAAGTGATTGACGATCTGTGGACATCATACAACAGATGCAATCACGCCCTTGAAATGCGAGTGGAGGCAACAAAAAAAGCTAAATCGTTGCTAGAAGACATGCACCTCGAGACAACGGAGAAGATCTTCAAGATGCAGAATAACATTTTGTTGCTTCAAAAAGCGTTAGTGGAGAAGGAGGGTAACGTTGCACTGGCCCATACTCGTTTGGGAAGACGAGCCCAGCGTGTTGGCGCTGAACTTGTGAAGGACCCTGGTGGTCAGGCGTTGTTCTACGAGTGTGAGATGCTGCGTCACAGCACGGAACAGCTGCAGCAGATGTTGCATGAAGCGAATCAGACGTTACGCTATTTGCTGCAGACGCAGTTGCAGTTGGAAGAGGACATTAACGTGAAGATGAACACGCTGAAGATTGATGAAGTCGAGTGCATGACCCTGCGCGCTACTATGGACTATCATTCCTATTAATTTCGTATTGTTGTTTACAATTAATACGTAGAATTACTATTAACGCTTTTTCTTTTAGTTTTTTATAACTCTAGCTATGTTACACATGCGTATGCGGCGTTTTTTTTTTTTATAAATACTATTTACAAATTATAATCGAAAGCATTAAATCATATTACAAAAAATATCTGTTGTAAGTTGTAGCGATAACTAGGTACCATTGGGATGTTGTCATCGAATGTCAGCATCGAATTCAGGCTTACAATGTTGTGATGATGTACCTATTATGCACCATTAAAAATCGGCTTGGAAATATGATTTTTTAACAGAAATTGTCGAATGCCATGATTTTGCCGAGTCTTCCAATTATTCACGATATTGGTCTAAAAAGAAAACTGCATAGCTTTTACTTTGCACATTCATACTATTTGGGACCCTTCCGAACCCTAGGTACAACTACTGTGTTCAACTGATTGTGCCGTGGGCACTTTTTTTCCCATCGGCACAACTGATTGATCCGCTGGGAAAAAAATGTACCCATAGCTCAACTGATACCTTTTGGCTTAAGGATAACTTCTGGGACGAAAATTTCCACTTATGTAATTACAAATACGTAATTTAGATATACTTGCACAAGTGAAATTTTGTTATGCACATATACATACTCGTATATTGGACTGACTTAGCTATTTGTAATGTTGTATACCTATATGGTAAAATGTTGTAGTTGCTTTTTGTTTCATTGTATTTTTTTCTAGTTGAAAACTTTCATTGTACCTGACTTTTGTTAAATTGCTAGTATAAAATCGTGTTTGAATAAAAGATTTTTGCCGAATTTCGTAGGTACCTACAGATAAACTTTTCTTAAAAGTTTTCTTTACTGGGATATAAAAACTATGTTGGTTAAGCTAAAACAAAACCCTTTCGCAAGTAGTAGTAGAAGACAACGCACTGGAGCTTGATAACAATGTGGACACCATTTCGTGACTCGCCGTACGTTTTTAAAGGGATTATCCTGATCTCTTAACATAGAAATATCATCCCAGGGTGAAATCTGGCAAACGTATGTCTGAGAATTTACCCTGAGCCTATTATTTACCCAGTTTTGGGTAAATTCTCGATACACATATCTCCTAGATTTCTCAGTAGGGTGAATTCTCTAGGGTAAGAGATCGAAATTACCCTTTTAAGATCATCACGCATCATCGGCAAAAAAGCTGGACTTTTGAACCGCCGAAGAGGCGATATCTTTCCCTCGATCCTTCATTACTTTCCCCTAGATTACGATACACGTCTACACGTTAATCTACACGTCCCGAATCTAGTTTGGTATTTATTCGCATTTCATCTACTTTCGCACATTTGATACTATTCTAAAATCGAATGTAATTTGTAGCATCCCATACACGTCCTGTACACACTCACAGAGTTGTCCGCGTTTCGTACACTCGAAGAGATAGTGAATTTTGCAGTTACGTACCGTAGCGAAGAACTATACCGAGTGCCTAGAATAGTATATGTGTTGCTACAAAAAAAAAATGCATTTTAGAAAAGTATAAAATGTGCGAAAATAGATGAAATGCGAATAAATCATGTATTCACACTTACTTAACTATGCAGTTCTTCGCGATTAATATGGATCAATTTTGGGTTTTATCCCTTATCCCTCCAGATTGTTCTCACCCCTGGTTCCCCTCCTACGGGCTAGCTAGCTGTTCTTAAAAAAAAGATCGCTTAAACCCAAAGTGACGTAGACGGAGGTGCTTGCTATTAATAAAATTCCCACGGTTCAATGTCGTTTACAAGATATTAAGGCTCCGCGCAAACGACACACCAACCACTTGATAATCTTTTTCATATACCTACTTATTTTGTGCACACGTGTAGTTGATGGCGACCACTCAAAAAGAGCCTGTCGCTGGCCAGCAGTGGCTGTGGTCGGTGGCTATTTTGCGCAGAGCCTAAATTGTAACATATTGTAATATAAACGAGCATGTATGAAGATATGTATGGATGTGAATGAGGCAGAAAAGATTTGCCAGGATCTCGGGGAATGGCCCTGAAGAATGTCCTCTGGGTGCCCAGGACCCACCCAGCACCAGCGATAATGAAGGCTATCGGGGGGGTTTTAGTCAGTAAAAGTCTGACACTACCCCGTCGCCGTCCCCATACCGGCGGGGTATCCATGAGGATTTCCCCCTCGTAAACATAAAAAAAAGGATCTCGGGGAAATGTAATAAGCCGAATCAAATGTTCCCAGCGTCTTCGAGGCATCACAGTCCCTGTTCTGGGCGTCCTTCGGCATGGTGGGCCTTGAGAACTTCGAGCTGGCCGGCATCAAGAGCTACACCCGGTTCTGGGGCCTGCTGATGTTCGGCTCGTACTCCGTGATCAATGTGATCGTTCTACTGAACCTGCTCATCGCTATGATGTCCAATTCTTACGCTATGATTGATGTGAGTAACCGACGAGAAGGAAATGAGTAGGTTCTAAATTCGATTTATATAACTTTCACTATGAACAAGCGTTTGACCACCATCCTGCCATGTTAAGCAGCGATGTGGTCTACGATGGTGCACACTTGTTCATTAGGTACCTATTGAACCCAGTGACTTGAAGACCTTCAGACTGTACTGCGCAGGAAACACAGACTCCGGCAAGTCGTTCTACATCCTGGCGATTCGCACTATGAAACTTCTTTTTGTACCACGCATAACATTTTACAGAGTAGCACGATTTAGATTTTTTATTTTTTTGGAAACGGTATCAAGAAATAAAAACAAAGGTATATAAGTAAGTATAGCCGTATATTAGCCGTGTGGTGATGGCGAATAGAATACATGTGTCACTACCTCAGACCAACTTTTCCCGTCGTGGGGGTCGTAAGAGACGACCGAGGGAACTCTCGAGAGGACGGGCAGCAGCGCTCTCTGTGAGTTACACCACAACACCACTGCGATCGACAACCCGCCTGCCAGGCGTGGCGATTATTGGCATTTCCCCCCTAATGACTATGGAAATCAATCATCTCTCGTCCAACAGTGGACGTCATGTGGCTGATGACATGAAGTAAGCACACACATCAAAAGTGTCTAGGGATTAAGTACACTTTAGAAGATTGCAATCAAGAATATATTTTACAAAAATTGAATTAATTCATATATTATCGTAATTTATTCAAAATGTGGTGATAAGTCATTGATACAGGCATGGGGAATTAGGTAGGAGACCAATCCAGAAGATTAGATTTGAATTAAATAACTTAGATTTTTTTACAGCTAAAAAAGTTCTTGATCCCTAGACACTTTTGATGTGTGTATTGGCTATGTGCAAAGCGAGCAGTGGCAGAGAGATAACGACCGCAGCGCACAACACGGCAGAAATTGGAAACAAATGCGAATGATCAGCTGTCAAGTGTTGATTGCAGTACAAAATCAAAGCAAGGAAATGGGCCATGACTGTTGTTGCGTTGTTAACTTTTTAACGTGTTGCGTTCTTACATGCTCGGCTAATACTAATTTATTGCATTTTAGCCAATAAGTCAAAAACTCCTTTTTTGAGATTTTCACCTATTACCAAGTAATAAAGACCAAAATCTCCAGGAACATTCGGACGTGGAGTGGAAGTTCGCCCGCACGCGGCTCTGGATGAGCTACTTCGAGGAGAGTGCCACGTTGCCGCCACCGTTCAACATATTCCCCACGCCCAAGCTCCTGTTCAAGATGCTCGGCTTGAGGAAGAAGGATAAGCTGCGGAAGATGAAGGAAAAGGTATCTGTATGTAGGGCCGTTGGTGTCGTGGTGAACATGTATACACTTCACGCCTTTAATCCCAAAGAGGGGTAGGCAGAGGCACTTGCTAAAGCAAATACCCACGGTTCACCAAGCGTATTTAACCCAACGTGACAGGGGGTGAGCCCATCGTGAGCATGTCTGTCTCTATTCCAGTGGCGTGCACACCATATAGGCAAAAATACACTGCCTACCTTAGTATTTTGGCTACCCGACCTATTAATAGATCCTTTTTTGTTGTACTCACTACACAGGAACAAAAATCCTGTATTTTGCGTGTGATTAGATAGGTAGGCACCTATATTTCGTAAAGACATGTTACCTATACATATGTGTCAATCCGTGGGGATTACTGCCTACCATGTCGTAAAAGCCAGTGGACGCCACTGCTCTATTCTGTATGGCCGTCGTGGGTTCGATTCCCACCGCTGACCGGTGCTTAAGTGATGAGCTTTTAAGTACTACTTGGATGTTTTATTCATATGTGGATGTATTTAAAAGAAAAAAAATAAGTAAGTATATTTTTTTGTCTAAATTCCATAACACAAGTGCTTTAGCTAAGTACTTAACATGGAAAGAAGGCAATGTGTGTGTTGTTGTAAAAATATTTATATTTATTATCTTGTTATGTACCGCGTGTGTGTAAATGGCTTTAGAAACGTCGTTGGGATCGCCAAAATGAATTATTTTTACTATGGTGACAATGCTGAAACGGAAAAAAACATAGCCGTAGTAAATTGTTCGTTTTAACGACCCCAAAAACGTTTCTAAGACTATTGCTCGGGATCTATTTATACGCAGTATATTGGGTGTAAATGTCCAACAGCATAATCATCGTATTCTTGACACTAATATTTTAGAATTTAATTTTAAAAGGATAGTATTTCAACGTGCATCAAAAAAGTCTAACCTAACCTAACTAAAATAATAAACTGTACATCAAAATTACTAACTTACACACCTAATTGCCATTCTGATGATAACTTTGGCTTTTTAGGTGTGCAAGTTAGTAATTTTGATGTACAGTTTATTATTTTCCATTTTAAAATATGATCGCGAAAAATACAAAGATGTTGAGAAAAATGTTGTATGTAGTAAAATGTAGAACCCTCTGCCACAGTGGCGAGAGCATATTATTTAATCAAATGTTACTTTTGTGTTAAACCGTATCATCTCTCTCTCCGGCTTCTCGCATCCAGCTTCTGCCAGCTATATTGTGCATATCATCAGTCCACCTTGCCTGAGGGCGTCCTACACTCCGTTAGCCGAGACGCGATCTCTACTCGAGAATTTGTTTTCCCCAATGGTCATCGGTTCTACGTCTAATATGGCCGGCCCACTACCACTTCAACTTGGTAATCCGATGACTTTAGTTCTCTGTCGGATCACTTTGTTTTTGATACGGCCCTTCAAAGAAACACCGAGCATTTCCTTTACCATAGCACGATGTGCTACAACGAGTCTGTGGGCCAGCTGCGCCAAAGTCAAAGTCAAAGTCAAAATTTATAAGTGCTATAACATACAGATATACAGTAGCATAACACAAAATTTGATGAACGTCATTTATGACTTAAAAAACAAAAGTAATCGTCCCCGGTTCGAATTCGCCGTTAGCGCCAGTCGTGTTCGCGTCTCAGGTAGAATAAACCTTCAATTAAAATGTGGTAAGAGGGAGTGAAAGTTGGGTATGGCAGAAGAAGCATAAAAGTAAAGTCAATGCCGTAGAAATGCGGTCATTGCGGAGCATGAAAGGTGTGACATTGAATGACAGAATAAGGAATAGTGTGATAAGGGGAAGTTGCGGTTTGAAGGAAGACGTAGTGACCAAGATTGAAAAGGGCATGCTTCGGTGGTTTGGGTATATGGAGAGAATGGATGAAAGTCGATTGACGAAGAGATTTATATGGGTGATGTAATGGGCCGGGTGAGTAGAGGTCGCCCCAGAAGGACATATAAAGACCAGATTGGTGATGTCCTGACCGAAGGTGGCGTGAAAAGTACTCGAAACCGCAGGTCGTGTATGAAAAGATGTATGAATGTAGATGAAGCGAAAGGGGTATGTCAGGATCATGACAAATGGAGATCTGTAGTCTCTGCCTACCCCTCTGGGAGACAGGCGTGAAGTGTATGTATGTATGTAAGAGGGTGCCTCATGAGCTGGCGAGAGCATAACGAAACTGTTGTTATTATAATTACCTAGGTTAAATCATATATTGGGACCAAACATGGTGAACGCATGCAAAATACAGTGGTCTCTTTCTAACGTATTGAATGACATTTATTTTACTATCCATCTTTATCTAGCTGAGCCAAAGATCAAACTAAGTTATTGAATCAGACGGGTTACCTGCAATCTTGTCTTTGTACACAGATTTTTTTAACAGGATTTGTACTTGTCATCCTTATTTTCTATGACAGACATTAGACAATACGTTTTGATCTCAGTTTTACCACAGTCATTATTGTGATTGACGGATTTCCTATCGTCTAATATAGTGAATGATGTTTGAATTAGTATTAATAGTCATTCCATAAATCATGACTGATGGAATTGAATGACGCTTGCATGAGCGTCTAATGTCTGCCTAAGACCGTCCCATCAGCGCGTTGACTTATCAAATGTCGTTCGTAGCAAATTAACTAGATGGTGCTAGTCGCGTTTTATAGGGAAATGGAACGAATCTGTTACAGGCAAGGGCCTGTCTATATAACTTGCTAGTTATTTTCAACTATTATTTCTGTATTTACGGCGGACTTAACTATTAAAGCGTATCTGAGTGTTTTCTATACAACGTTTAATCAAAAACGTTGACGACACTCGAGAAAACATTCAGCTCGTGAGACCAAACGCCTTTCCACAAGAAACCATACGTCAAAAGAAATTGTGGTCTGCAAAGTCGGTTTACGGAGGGTAGATGACGTGACAGCGTCAGCAGTAGTGGTAGTACACTCGTTTGCGGAACGGGACAATGATGTCATCTTTTTACCGTAGTATCGAGTTATTAAATGTTGTCGCGTCAAAAACGAGAAAAAATATTGATCTTTTTTCGTTTCGCCGACGGTCTTAATTTAATGCTGTATACCTAGGTGTTCATAAACTACATGCATTGTCACATCAATACAATGAAAACATTAGCTAGATGAGTTATCAAGATAGGTACCTACGTTTCTATGTCTAATTCATGGACTGTGACGTCATCGCGTGCAATGCAGTCTAGTTTTCTGCATGCATAGTGCAAGGACTCGTTAGCTCAGCAGGTTAGAGCGCCGATATACTTCTTTGGTTTCCATCGGAGGGGGGAGGTTCGAATCCTTCACGAGTCAATGTCACTTTTTGTTATACTTGATTCCCAAACACTATAATACTCTTATATTGTGTCGTTCATCTTACGACTAACTAAATTTAAGGCAATGTGTGTGTTGTTATAAAAAAAAAATACACTTCACGCCTTTTTTTCCAAAGCGTGCTATACCAAATTCCCACGGCTCACCAAGCTTGTTTAACCCAATGTGACAGGGGGTGTTGCGTGCATAGGCTTTGAAAAAGAGTACGATTGGTACACGTTCAGTAGCCGGACTCGAACCGGTCTCCTCCCGGTTACAAGTCAAGTATCCGACCAACTGGACTGTACAGACGCTGTTGTTATAAAATATTTATTTATTAGATTCCAGGGTCAACTTAGCTCATATGTTTTGGCCCGCGGGCTGAATTGACCACTATTTTTAATAAAAAAAAATAAAATAAAATAAATACACTTCACGCCTTTAATCCCAAAGAGGGGTAGGCAGAGGCACTTGCTAAAGCAAAGTACCCACGGTTCACCAAGCGTATTTAACCCAACGTGACAGGGGGTGAGCCCATCGCCGTTATAGGGTTCACACACCTTGGGGTGTGCGGGTTTCATCACGATGTTGTCCTTCACCGTACGAACGTTGCGTTGCGTACATAGGCTCTGAAAAAGAGTCCCATTGGTACACGTCCAGTAGCCGGACTCGAACCCGGGACCTCCAGGTTACAAGTCAAGTATCCGACCAATTGGACCACAGACGTAAGAAATTAAAAAAAAAAAAAATAAATGACACACCATATTTTTTTGCAGTTAATTCGACGTGATTATTCATCCGTGAGACACTGGGCATACTTAGTTCCTTTCAACTCCTTATGGGATTGCTCAAACGGCGAGCTTTGTCCATTGCTTTTTCCTAGATCAGACCTTGTTCTTGGGTTGACAAATTTCCTCTTTTCTTGTCAGTGAATGCCATACATAGTTTACTGTGGGGCGAGTCGACCGCAAAATCAAAACGTTTATGGTCATTTCAGCACACGGGCTTAAAAATGTGGGCTTAGTTGACCCTGGAATCGTTTATTAAATGGTTTTTTAAGTAGTTGACGTTAAACAACTTAGACCAATTAATCTATTTAGCCAGCTTTTGAAGTGTTAGCAGTACACCAATGATATACTGTGCAATGTGGTAATCAGCTGATAATTACGTTTGTATGAAGAGGTAAATTTCATTTTTCGTTTTTAATACACTTTTATTAGCTTCACTTGTGCGTTTTCGCAATAATACCATTTATTGATTTATTTCTAAACTAGCTTTCCGCCCGCAGCTTCGCCCGCGTGGACTTCGGGTATATTGCGGTATAAAGGAATAAGTATTTTTGTTTTCTCTCAGGATTATAATTTTTTCGGGGTTAAAAAGTACCCTATTATTTAAACCGGACTTCTAACTATACGTCTGCAAAATTTCAAAGCAATCGGTGCAGTAGTCACGGCGGCGTGAAAGCGGAACAAACAAACAAACAAACTCACTTTCCCATTTATAATATTAGTAAGATCAGAAATTATTTTTCACTTTTTAGTTTCTTTCATCATTCGAGCGTGTTTTTGAGTTTTTCTAAACTATATTTTAGTGTTTTTTAGTTTCCCAAACTATTTCTTTTATTTACATAAAGGGAAGGTGTTTGGTATAATGCAGGGCTCGGAAACCTGTTCTTTTTCAAACCGTTATTATGTACTTGTAGTGTGAACTTTTAATTTCGGTTTAGTTCGCATTAACCGGTTTGTAAACCGGTGTAATACCGGTATATTTAGCGAACATTTAAAATCGTTTTTGGGATGATTAACCTTAAATAACCGGTATATTCCGGTTAATCTGACCTAACAGAAGTAAACAGTACGGAGGGAGGGTAGGTAGGTCCTAGAATTGAAACTAGTATCAACATGTTTTGTGTCTATCTGCCACCGCCGCTGCTGATACCGGTTAATTTCGTTCGAAATTCAGTTCTTTAAATGCTCGCGTTTGGAACAAAAGTTCGGAACTTAACCATTATTAACCGGTATACAACGGTTAATTATTAACCGGTTACAAGCCCTGTATAATGGGCTGAGTGACTCTCGAGCTTCGCCAGTGTTTTTGATTTACCTTTGTATAATTATGTAGATACTAGCTGTCCCGGCAAACTTTTGTTTTGCCATAGGAAGTCGCCTTTGTGCCTCGTTTATTGGATGAAATAACGCCTTTAAACCTTTCCTGGACTTCTGCGAATAATTCAAGACCAAAGAAGCCAAATCGATCTAGTCGGAGCCGACTTTATTTTATACTATGTAATGATAATGATTAGTCTTATGATAAATACTGCAATGCGTTATCACAACAACACGATAATGTGCTTGATTGATGCACTGTGACGTCACCGTGTGCAATGCAGTCGTGTTTTCTGCATGAATAGAGCAAGGACTCGTTA
>SJJU01011449.1:0-16643 GCA_012932125.1 Conopomorpha cramerella
CAAAACATTTGGCAAACGGAATCTCCACCTGAAATGAATAAAATGCTTACAATACAGTTCGCGTGCTCCTTATTTGCGCTTTATGTTTCATTATATACCGAGAATACGTTGTTTATTGTTCACGGTACAGTTGGATTACGATGAAATAACATTATTCAACATTAATACGAGATGTTAACTCTTTCCCGGACAGTGAACGCCTATTTTCGTCATGACAATAAAACATCTATTGCGTCTATTTTACTGTCCGCCAATGTGTTAACTAAGTGGAGATCGCTTTGTATCGTGACTGTTCGTTTTGAGAACGAACAATTGTTATCAGATAATAAATTGATTGATTGACTCTCTTCTTTTTTTTTTACTCAGTGACTTATGTCTTAGTACTTTTATTCTCGTGTTAGTACTTGTCATTGAAAAGTGTTTTTTTAACAGATTTAAAAAAAACACACGCATAAAGTATCAGTATTTTCTATGTTTATTACCTCAAAACTTTGCTCTGGCTGGCGCAACCGATTTGGATGATTCTTTTTTTATTTGAAAGCTGTTTCCCGTTTGCTCCCATTTAAATTTGGTTCAGTTCCGACGATGACATCCATAACAAAACAACAAATTTCACAAATCTTGTTTGTTGGAAGTTTTTTGCAGCAGTGAATTTGAAATTAGAATATAGTAAATATTCTACAACTTAGAACCAAATACAACATACATACATACATACACTTCACGCCTGTCTCCCAGAGGGGTAGGCAGAGACCAGACCAAAAAAACCAAATACAAAATCGTGCCTAAACGGCGTTCACATGTCGCATTTAACAAACGACAAAATATCGGCATACAAAAACCATAATAATTATTATGAAAGGTCATTGACCTGATAATGTTTAGCTGGAGAAAAATCATTCCGCGCACAAGACACGTGTTCGGCTTCCAACTATTTATTACTGTGAGAGTAATACGAATGGGGTTCATATTTCGCTTTTTGTTTAGGTAGGGTTCAGTAACTGCCGCTCAAGTGTTAAGCTTACATATTTGGATTGGATTATGATACTATAATCAATACATACGTAGTATAAAACAAAGGAAAATAATAAACTGTACATCAAAATTACTAACTTGCACACCTAAAAAGCCAAAGTCATCATCAGAATGGCAATTAGAAGACCAAATCAGTAATTTTGTCGCTAAGTCAGTATTTTAGTTAGGTTAGGTTAGACTTTTTTGATGCACGTTTAAATACTATCCTAAAACAAACAAAGTCGCCTCCTGCTGTCTGTCCATATGTATATTATTTAAATATTAAAAACTACTCGACGGATTTTGATTCAGTTTTCTCTAGTAGATAGAGTTATTATTGAGGAAGGTTTATATGTATAATACATGCGTATAATAGTGGAAACACTGTTAATCAATACATAGTATAAAGCAAAGTCGCCTCCCGCTGTCCGACCCTATGTATGCTTAGATCTTCAAAGCTACCCAGCGGATTTTGATGCAGTCCCCTTTAGTAGATAGAGTGATTCTTGAGGAAGGTTTATATGTATAATACATGCATATAATAGTGGATAAACACTACTAATCATTACATACCTAGTAAAACAAAGTCGCCTCCCGCTGTCTGTCCCTATGTATGCTCAGGTCTTCAAAACTACGCAACGGATTTTGATGCAGTTTCCTTTAGGATATAGTGATTCTTGAGGAATGTTATATACATAAATCAGAATGTGTTATTGAAACACTGTTAATCAATGCATTGTATAAATAAAGTCGTCTTCCGCTGTCTGGCCCCATGTATCTGCCGGGACAACTAGTTAATAAACAAACGCAGCTTTACGTTTCATAATTTAATTTTATTGTATCGCACAACGCATGATTAATGGTTAATTAATAGCCACTGACTATAAATTAATAAAAATATCAGTCTGTCAGTTAATGCACTTTTGTTTTTTCTTATTAATATTTTGTATTAGTTTATTTGTATTGTTAATTAATTCTTTGTAATGTGTTGTTTATTTATATTAATAATTCGATGGTCCCTGTTAAGAAAGTCGGATCTACAAAACAGAACTTTTTCAGAAGAGAAGATAGTTTTGGGTATTAAAACTAAACTACTTGTGGTACATACTTCAAATTTACAACAGCTTATAATCTTTGCTACCTTTACGTGATGTAATATACGTATAAGTTTATAGATCTTAATATCGCCAATATAACGGTATAGAAAAGTACACTATTACTATTCCTAAAATTGCACTACCGACATTTTTAATTTGGACCATAGAAATGTTTTTTTAGTTGTGTTTAATTGTTTATCCGACGTACAAGATATATTATTGTAAAGTTTCATCAAAATCCGTCTAAAAGAGTAACATCCATTCATCTCCTCATATCCATCCAATAACATTTTGGCGTTTAAAATAATCATAGTATTTCACCCAAAGAACCCATGCAACGCTCAATCCGTCTTGCACATTGCCGATTTTTTTTAATCTCACCCGCGAACTAGAATCGAAACGAGGGTAATGATTTTAGCACTCATTTACGAATTGTATGGTTCTGTAATAACTATGCTTTTAATCTGGTTCGAGCTTTCTGTTTTTAAGATTCCGTTCTCAATATAATACTTTAGTACGCATATAGTTCCCGCTAATTCGTTCATGTCCCGTACCAGGAACCCGTACTATGAACTAATAAGCTTATAACTAAACAAACATTAAGAGGGTATTTGTTTGTGCAGAATTACTTTCAAAGAACATTTTTGAATTATTTTTAACGGAAATTTTGGGGTTTTTATAAGAATTTGACTAACAATCGTTCACTTTTTTGGTTTTTACCACACCGGTTTGGTACACCAATCATTACTGTCTTTAATTTACAGCAGTAAGTCGTAAATTAAAACATGTATTTTTTTTCGTAAATTTGGAATCCAGAGAAAAATGCAAATTCTACGACGCCGGCGTGACTAATTAATATATTGCACACTGTACATTACAAATGTCAAACTATCAATGGTAAGATTGCAAAAGCCGACCATATCGCTCAGAGCGATTTCTTCCAGGTAACCTTAGTCATGTAACAGAACTTAGACACTGCGTGTAAAAGGACCACGAGAAATGTTTTTTTTTAACTAAGACCATTGCTCGGCATCCTTTTACACTCTGTATAGTTTAACAGGTAGTGTGTGTCGCTATACGCCTATCGATCTATGGCCGGTTATGTACATATTTAACTGTAATTCGATAAAAAAAAAATCGACCAAACTGAACAAAAGTCGTCAATTATTTCCCACAATTAGTGGTATGTAATCGATCAATTATTTTTGGACACACTTCTTATAAATACAATGATGAATCTGTCGATGCGTATCCGTGACTAATTTGGTCAATTTTCCCACATTTTTACTAGGGTAACATACCATGTTATTAATGTTTTGGAACATTTAGCACACAAAACGGTAGTTACATTAGAAAAAGTATTTGTAATTCAAAACATCATTTTAACAATAACAACATCAGTTCATAAACAACATTTTAAATACAGTTTTTTGTGTGCCAAATAAACTACAAAAAAAAACTCAAACTCAGTCCTAACTAGTATCAGACTAAGCGTAGCTTCGAAAAATGTTTACACGAAAAATTCTTTTTTTCAGTACTCAATACAGTACTTTAAAGTCTGTTTACGTTTTCGGTCACTGACTGGTTGTTGGTGGCTGCAGAATGCCCATTTGTCAGCGGCGGCATACGGCGAATGACGTCACTCGTCCCCTTCAGTTGACACGCGACGAGGGCGCCCTCTAGTGCCCCAATACAATGCGTGACAAGTGTTCGTTTGCCATTTCACTACTCAATTGTGAACAAACAGACAAGACAGTGTTTTTGTTGTTAATTAGTAATATGTTTGCTGAAGTAATTATTACTGAGACATATGGATGGATAAATGTTCTCGCTAGATCCCGTTACCATGGGAATTTCGAGAAATTACGCCGTAGTGGAGCCCTGCATCCTCTTAAGATAGTTTCATACCAAATTTCAAGTCTCTAGCTTAGGCTGGGCCGTGATGAGTAAGAAGATGAGTGAGTGAGTCATATTTTTGTCTTATAAATGTTCCTATATAGGTGAGGCCTGCTACAGGGTCAAAAACTTTGAGAATAGACATTTTCAGTCCATGTTAAAAATCAATGTCAATAAAGTTCAAGGAAAAAGAATCGAGTTCAACCAGTAGTAGTCGCACGCCCCTACGATTTTTTAAAGTTCCCCTCGAATTATCTGGTCTGCACGTCATACCCTAACTTCTTAATGACGGGACCTTTGAAATATCTTCATACCAACAAAAAAAGTTTATGAACGACGAAGTTATCAGCGAACAAACATAAAATAGCTTACGAATTGAGAAAGACGCTAAAAATGGGCCTAACAAAATTACAACTAAATTTTATTTTGTATTTCTTCTTGAACGTACCAGAATATGGAGTCGTCTAAATAGGTCTCTAACTTTTATATATTACCAGATTAAGTTAATAATGTATACTGCGTGTAAAAGGACCCCTGAAATGATCTTAGAAAGGTTGTTGGGCCTGTCAAAATTTACTAATACATAACTTTTACTATGGCGACAATGAAAAAAAATCATCTCTAGGTACACGAAATAGTTTTTTTTTTACATTTTATATGGGGACGGAAAATATTTTTTTAATTTCCATGCATTGTCGCCATAGGAAAAGAGGAACTCAGCTGTACAGGTGTAGTCTGCTCTATTGATGGACTCACGATAATTAACACCAGTTATGCTGATGATGTGGTGCTGCTGGGCCCCTCCATCAGTGACCTTCGGAAGTTGACATCAATATGTGGCCCACGGACTTTGATATAATACCAAAAAAAAAATGAAATCCCGGTCTTTAAGTCGCCGGGAGTAAAACTGGAAAAAATCCCTGAAGTTACTCTTTGTGAAACTAACCTGAGACGAGTGTCACAATTTCAATATATGGATCACTGAGGACCTGTCGGACGATGTTGACATAGACCGCGAGCGCAGAGCGTTGTGGTAGTCAGATGCAATATGCTGGCCCGGAGATTTGCACAGTGTTCCAAACGCGTAAAAAACACTATTTAATGCATATTGCCAATCCTTTTACACACCTGTAGTTTGTAGGCCGAATATACGGAGAGGAGTGTCAGCGCTCTGCGTGTCCAGTACAATAACAGACTCAGGATGCTGTTGGGACTGTCGCGATTCTGCAGTGTGTTGGGGATGTTCACTGTGGCAGTTCTAATGTCATCCTGGCAACCCTGACTCAAGAGGTAGGACAGCCATTTATGTCGGCAGTGGCAGACATAACTCGTGACTCCTGGGAAATATTGTTGAATCTCCTTGTGCATATTATCTTATTATTACTAACTAGCTTTCCGCCCGCGGCTTTCCCCCGCGTGGACTTTGGTTATATTGCGGTATAAAGGACAACTATGGATCTCAGTCTGATACAAATCATCATCAGCCCATATTTAACCACTACTGGAAATAGGCCTCTCCAATTGCACGCCACTGTGATCTGTTTTCGGCTTCTGATATAAATAAATAAATTTCAAATTGACGAGCCCAACAACGTTTCTAAGACCATTGCTCGGGGTCCTTTTTCACTCGGTATTGGCAAAACAACATTTGCCGGGTCAGCTGGTTGGGAATAAAAGGCGTGGTATGTGTAGATACCTACAATCTACTCAGATACTAAACCAACATCGCGTGTTTACATTGTACGATTAATCTCTGCTGTATACAACAGCAATTCAATTCCGATTAAGATCGCAGTGAAGAACATAGCGTTTTGAACTACGGAATAGAGATTTAATGGAGGTGGCATATGTTAAAATTAGTGTAACAACCGCTCTAAAGAAAAAGTAATTTTGTCAATGAGAGATAATTGTAATGATGGGAATATGTGCTTAATTGATACAAACTTATGAATAAAGATGGGCCAATACAAACTTTATGTTTCAGTATATTATGTATGTCTAATACATCAGGATCTTTATTCTTTTGAAAATCTCTTCCCAAATTTTGTTCTGTCTCTTAATTATTAATTTACAGAATAATGCGTCTTTATTACACACACACATACACATGTTGAAAGCGGATTGGCGGCGAAAATGTTTAATCGAGAGCAGACCTCCGCTTATTTGTGACGACCGAAACACGCCCACATGCCACTTCCACTAAAAGCGGAGCGTGACTCTCTGTTCCGTGGAACATACGTACCCTAATACTCTTAATCAATTGTTAATGTATAGTTAGTCAACGTTCATAACAAACACGCGAGATATCCCGTTATTCTTGGTTTGAAAAATGCTGTGTAAATGTTACTGATTTCAGTTCCAGCAAAATGGTAGGGTACAAGATCATTAAGCCATAGAGATGTAGAAAAGGCACTATATACCTCATATTATTTCACTTCAGAGCGTCTGTGTTCCAGTTGGCCGGATACATGACTTACAATAGGGAGGTCGCGGGTTCTAGTCCGGCTACTGGACGTGTACCAATAGGCCTCTTTTTTAGAGCCTATGTACGTAATGCAACGCTCGTACGGTGCAGGAAAACACCGTGATGAATCCCGCACACCACAAGGTGGCTCAGCCCCCGTCAGGTTTGCTCAGCCTACACCCTGGGATAAAAGCTAATAACAGGCGTTTGACCACCATACCAGCCTGATGTTAAGCAGCGATGTGGTCTACGATGCGAGCACATTTGTTTATATCATCTGTAATGTTAACAAAAAAGGGTTATTCTGACCGTTTTCATAATAAACAGTTGCATATATTGTTTTAACCGCAGTATGCATCATTTAGTAGTTCATTCCGTTACATATTTCAAAGTAACTTGTCGACTTCCGAAGTATTGTTTGTCTTCACTGATTTTAAAAGTGAGAATGTAGGTGCCTACTGTTAAACTCCTTTGATCGTTCGGTAAACTGGTTCCGCGTATGCACCTGTTGTTTACGAAATACGAATTAAGCTTCAAACCACGAATGTAGGTACAAAAAATATATCTGTATACAGTTGCTGACACGGTAAGATTTTGGAGAACTTGTCCGTGATGCCACCAGATGGTGAACAGATTTGCGATACCTTTCGGTATGCAGAGATTTTAAGTTCAGTATTATGCTCTATTTCAAAGTGCCCAAGGATTTTGACCCGTAATCTGAAGCTTCCTTCAAGCACATCGATGGTCTCTATTAAGAAAGTCGGATCTACAAAACAGAACATGTTCAGGAGAGAAGATAGTATTGGATATTAAAACTAAACTACTTGTGGTACATACTTCAAATTTACAACAGCTTATAATCTTAGCTACCTTTACGTGATGTAATATACATATAAGTTTATAGATCTTAATTTCGCCAATCTAACGGTGTAGAAAAGTACAGTATTACATATTCCTAAAATTGCACTACCGATATTTTTAATCGACATGTCAATTAACGTTGTCTCGTCGTAATCTTGTTTGTGTAATAGGGCCAAACTAGGCTCAAACGAAAATTGAGTACTGGTATATTGTTTCCGAACACGGCATGGCACGAAGTAAGCATACAAATAAACTAAATGTACTCAGAATCACTATATGGACGGAATTAATACCTACAAGAATCTTATTAACAGCACACCTATCGATGTAGGTACAACATTCTTCGGGAATATGTCATGTACAAAAGTCTTAACAATTTTTTAATGTTTTATTTGTATTCTTTAACTTTAACCCCTCAAACAATTTCGCATCTTCGCAATTCCTTAAATACCTATTGGGTTGTAAATACGACGTTATGTTATTCTGACATGAAATTATACCCAAAGGGCACCTTCGGATGAGGGCCCAGCAGCTGCCAAATTGTTGCCGCAATCTTGTTCCTGATAAAATTATAGGGTCTCTGAATACTCCCGATTCAATACTTATAACACCTCCCTTGTCAACGTCAGCATGCTACTTAATTTAATGCACGTGCTTTATTGCATATCCATAATAGGTACCCATGCCTTCAGGTAAGTCATTCCAAAAAAAGATTTCACAGATATACTGACGAAATATTACATGTACTTGATTTATCGGATTGCAGACTGAAACATGTTTCTCTAGTTACACACATCAAAAGTGTCTAGGCATCAAGTACATTTTAGAACATTGCAATCAAGAATATATTTTACAAAAACTGAATTCATGCATAATTTATTCATAATGTGGTGATAAGTCATTGATACAGGCATGGGGAATTAGGTAATAGATCAATGCAGAAGATTAGATTTGATTTAAATAAATTAGATTTTTTTAGAGCTAAAAATGTTCTTGATCCCTAGACACTTTTGATGGGTGTATTTTATGACACAAGGTGTAATATGTGTGTGCGCCCTATAATGGCGATGGCCCTATTATCTTTTTGGGTTAGCTACGCTTGTTGGTCAACCGAGGGCATTTACTTTGCAATTGTCTACACCTCTTTTGGGATTAAAAGGCGTGACCTGATTTTCACCTGACTGCTTGTTAGTCATAATCCTACGCCAGTTACTTGAGAAGTTAATACGTAATATGGTTTTACCAAATTTTTATCGCCTATGGTCACCAAATGACACATCCACAGAGTGACTTCATCTCGTAAAAACCAAGGATTTATTTGACGTGTGAAGTATAGACCATGGACTCACCATGTACTGAGATGTTAATTCTACCAATCGCATTAATGATACTGACTCTGGCTAAGCCGTGATGTGATAACAGGCCTGTAAAGATTAACCGCCGTATTCCTGAAGCGTTCACTAACTTGTCAACTTAGGGCTTTACTAATAATGGCGGAATTTCTATTTCGAAGATACACAAAGCTCAACTTAACTTGTCAGTTGTATGTCAAATACGGAATAACCAGTTCTAGTAGACCTGTAATAACCGTTGTATAAGTGACAATGCGTTTATTGGTAAGGGGGTTAGACTTTAGTTTATTAGTACTAGCGTACATTTCACCATCTTTTGAGATATTTACTAGCAATGCACCAGCCCTTTTCTAACTTAATAAATACCACGGTAACCGTATCAGGGATATGTATGGTTAATCTTTACATTGTAATCAAGTAGTATTAACCTGTACAGAATAGAGGTGAGCCATGACTGTTGGTCAACGGAAAACGGATATAACCATTGCCAACAACTTCATAAGTATAATTCCGCTTCTAATGAAAGCTTAATGAGTCAGTGCCTACATCACTTGTTGCGGGAAAGCTAACAATTATGCTGACAAGCTCTTCAAGCTCTTTTGTTACGATAAATTGTGGTAATATTCCGAGAACACTAGCTTTGGTATGTTTTAAGTAATGCGATTGGATTTCACAATGTAATAAAACAATGCTTTTTCCAAGTATTTTATCATTACCTGATAAATGAACTTCTGGTTTTTTTTTCATTATCAACAGTTTTAATTGTATTTTGAAATGTTACATCACGGGTGCATTTGACTGAGTGGTCCGAATCTACATGGTTCTGAGGAAGCTAGCTATACTATGTAGCTCTTAGCAGTGATAAGCATTCTACTATGTTTCATGTGGAAAAGTGTCCAATGTCCCAAAATGGTGTGAACCCATTGCCTCTGTTAGAATGTTTGTCTTTTGCTTAGTATCATTGGTTATACCTTACATCGGAACTTTTTCGTTGTCGAACAGATTTGTTGCGTTCCAATTGCGGATGATGCAAACAAATTGTACAGTGTATTTTCAAAACGGACTCCCAAACTTTAACTACATCTAAATAGCGTACTGCAACAAACAATTCATATCTTGTCTCGACTTAAAAATGCACGACATTAAGCGATCTTCAATTCCCAGTCAGTGTTCCCACCATCAATTCTGCTAATACCCCCAAAAAAAAAAACCGAAAGTATAGCAATTATACTGCATTCGCCGGCAAATACCACAACCAATTCCAGTGGCATAATAATGTCTTTTACCGGTTTTGAGAGCCGACCCTTCGTCTGGAGTCCCGTCGCTGCTGAACGCCTGTCGGTCTGTTATTCTGCTACGTGATACCTTCTAAATCGATACCATTGTGTTGTCTCGAGTTCATCCAAATAAAAAGGCAAAGAGTGAAACTTCGTACTTTTTGCTTTTGAATTTTCGAGGCAGTCTGTGGAGCAGTAGAAAAACGATGGAATAAAATCACTCATCTGTGACTCTGCCGTCCGTTTTGTTATAATCTAACTCTTGCATTCGTTAGTCCATAGATTTTTCCGAGCTTAGTAAAATGGGGAAATCGTTAGATACCCGTGTGTCATATTCGTATAGTTTGTCTCATTCAGAGAAATTGTCATCCAAATTAATGTCATTTGAGTATATTCCTCGTACTTTTTCAATTCACATATTTGTCGACTGCTGGGCCTCTCCAATTGTACGCAACTGTGATCTATTTTCGGCTTCTCGCATCCAGCTTCAGCCAGCCATCTTGCGCATCACCCACCTTCGTCCACCTTGCCTGCGGGCGTCCTACTCTCCGTTAGTTTTGCAATTGACCTATCAAAATTGTAAGGCCAGGTGTAAATTAGAAGGACTACGGCTTTGGTGAAATAGGCATTATGGTTCTAGTACAGCAGAGGACTGACGAAGCGAAACACGTGTACATTTTGTGTTATAACACGTGGAAGCATATAACTTGACCCGAATGTCCCGGCAATTTTAAATCTTCTCTGAAACTTCCCTTTTTTTATCGTGGGGAAATCCGTTATGTGGGACTCGCACCCACTAAAACCCCACGGTGACCACTCCCGCGTTATTGCCGGGACCCCCGGAACAGCCTGAGCCACTACCACTAGTATTGTTTGTCTCGCTCTAATCCTGTTGGTGTAAAAGGTACAAACTGTGTTCTTGAATACTGATTATTGTTTTAGAAAACGAGCCTAAGTGTGCCACTCAGTAAGTTCTTGACTGTACAAGCACGGTTGTTTTCTTTTTTGCAACAGACTTCCTAGAGGCACAAAGTAAGTTACTGAGTTACATTAGAAAAAAAAAACTAAATCATAAAAAATACAAAGCTGTATAATATTCCTACTTGACAGTTACTATTGTGAACTTATGAGAGGGTATTGAATAAATTAATACTCTAACAATAGGCATTGTTGTGGAAAACTCGAGATAAACAATATAATTAAGAATGTGTTGATATTTCATACAAATGCCTTGTATATAAAGCTCAAACTATGATGGCATTTGACCAACGAAAATGTTTCCTATACTTATACCTAGCCAAAGTATCTTGAACTGTCTTCTCTGTATTTTTCTTAAGAAGCAAAGATCAGAGATGTGAGTTGATGATGTGTGTAGATTAATAAAAAGGTGATCTTCATACATAATCCATATAAGAACGGTAATTATGCTACTTACGTTGATGTGGAAGTAGGAACGAAAAAAGTTGTTTGTTCTCTGTTCCATTCTCCATAGAAGTGTTCCATTGTTTGAGGATTAGGTCTATGTAGAAAAAAAAACAATTCCTCGTATTTTAGTACTTCTTATAAGTAATCGCGGAATTGATCTGTTTAAGACGATAATTAGTTAAATTGAAATTAAGAGTTTAAGGTAAAATCTGTGTATAAAATTAAATTCGCTAATCTCGCAAAAACTTGCGAACAGCTGGACCGATATGGCTAATTTTGCTCTTGAATTATTTGTGGGAGTCCAGGGAAGGTTTGTTGAACAAATATTAGTTTTATCCCTATTATCTGTATTTCTTCCAACATACGACGTACAAAGGCGACTTCCAATGGCAAAATGAATATTTGCTGGGACAGCTAATATTTTATAAATTTTAGAAAGTTTTTTGAAACTACCCTCAAACCTAGATCTCTGTTCAACTAACGTTTGTCTCGCTCTAATCATGTTTTAAAAAGAGACAAACTATACTCAAGCGACACTTGAGTAATGATTATTGTTTCCGAATACGGGTCTTATTTTTTAGCGTGAATTTTACTACCGACGACGTTATGCCATTTATAGCATAATAATTTCGTTCAGAGAAACTTTAGTATTAGCGGATATATAAACCTTTCACGCTATCAATTTAGGTATCGACATAACAGTTCTAATGCGTGCTGTAAATTAGCAAAGACCGATTTACCTTGACCTCTACATTCTTATATTTTTTTATAAAACAAAAGATCATCTAGTAGAAAATTAAAGGCTTTTACTCCAAGGTACTTCGTCATATCGCGTGCTAGGGGTCGTGAACCTTTGCAGTTTCGTAGATGACTTGGCGTTTACGGATTCTAGCCGTGGCGTCCGCTTCCGGTTTAACTGATTAGTGTGTTGTAAAAAAAAAGTTAGTACTGACTGGCCGGAAACACTAAAGCGCCATTCAATGCTGAACTCGATGAAAAAATGAAACGCTTTCCTTAAAAGTTCAAGTTCAATACAACAGACGTTCGATACAGAAAGGAAGAGAATTGATATTTGTTTTTTTTATAGTTTACACAAGCCATGGAGGTTGTATTAGGAAAGGTACTGGCCGGAAAACTAAATTTGCTTGTGTTCTAAATACGAAAAGCCTTCTTTGTGTATTGATGATCTTAAAAAAATGTAATGATGTACAACTCAATATCGTTCAGACGTAACCAACCATACAATTAATCGATTGTCCGCTTGTAACAATCTGTCAATTCTGCTAATAAAATAATGATGAGTGGTTTTATGATAGAGTCCGTGACTAACTGTCATCATCAAAATATTTCGTAACAATATTTGACCTAGTTTAGTTGCTATTTATGATGAGTGGAATAAAGAAATGGACAATACTGCAATGTGATCACTTTTTTACGATCTGGTTGTTACGCACCCATTTTTATCCTGTACGCTTAATATGAGAACGTACATTTATCTCGAAGCGCCATTCTCTTACTGTAGCGTGTCACAGCAACAATACCTATACTGCATGTAAAAGGACCAAGGAGCTTGAAGAAATATAGTTGGGCTCGTCAATATCAGCCTTTATTAGGGGACAATCCGGGGAAATGAAAAAAAAAGTCAATTCGCATAAAAATTGTCATCTTCCTAAGTCCTTTCCTGGTCGGATAACTTGTAACCGGGAGGTCGCCGGTTCGAGTCCGGCTATTGGACGTGTGCCAATGGGACTCTTTTTCAGAGCTTACGTACGCATATATACGGTGAAAGTCAACATCGTGATGAAACCCGCACACCACAAGGTGTGTGAACCTTATAACGTCGATGGGCTCACCCCCTGTCACGTTGGGTTAAACACGCTTGGTGAACCGTGGGCATTTGCCTTAGCAAGTGCCTCTGCCTTGCATGAGGGCATGGGATGTAAAAAGGCGTGAAGTGTATTTTTTATTTTTTTTTCTTCCTAAGCAAAAAATTGTCTTATGTCTTCGTTCGTTTCCCCGCATTGTTGCCATAGTCAAATTTGTTAATATTGACGAGCCCAACAATGTTTCTAAGACCATTGCTCGGGGTTCTTTTACACGCAGTTTAGAGTTGTTCAGGTCAACTAGAAAAAATCACACTCTGCAAGGACGACAGTCGATGCACTTGTCCACGCTATTGGCGTGTTATCTCGAGCAACTCTATCGGTTTTAACAATAAACGCGGTAGCAAGCTCAGCTTAAGTTGTCAGTTGTACGTCAAATACTGAGTACCCAGATTCAGTGGAGCTGTAGTAACTCGGTATAAGTTACAACGAATTTATTGCTAAACTAGGTGTCCCGGCAAACATTTGTTTTGCCATAGGAAGTCGCCTTTATACCCCGTGTATTGGATGAAATACACCTTTTAAACCTTCCCGAATTTGGGTCCCGAAATTTGGGTCCCGAATTTTGGTCTTGAATTATTCCTGGACTTCCGCGAATAATTCAAGACCAAAATTAGCCAAATCGGTCCAGCCATTCTCGAGTTTTAGCGAGACTAACAAACAGCAATTCATTTTTATATATAAGATTCCCTTTAGCAATAAACTCGTGTATTAATTACTTTATTAGATGTACTACTTCTCTGACACGGGCAATAGAAAGACATAACTCTTCGAGATAAGCTTTCATACTAATCGTACTGCTGCTTCATAATGTCAACATGTCGATCAAAACCCGTCTCTATAACAATAGTAGGGACAGATCGACGATAATATAAACAGTGCTATGAGACCTTTCAAAAGTTTAATAGTCATACATAATATTGTGTCACAACAGTGATGTTTTCTGTCCATTGCTGGCCCTGTAGACGGCATGTCACGACGTTTCAATACTTGTCAGAATATAACAGCCAGTGAATGATCATGAATGATGCATTTCAATAATATCGCTGTTGTGATACCACTGCGAGACGATTGTGAAACGTTTTGTACTTAACACTTTTGTGGACGTTCAATTTAGGACAACATACGTTTTATTGTTATGATATCGGCCCGTCGTCGGGTTGTATATCCGAAATAGTTAAAAGAAAGTATTATACTATAATATAGTTAGCATATTATGCTTCTTAAGTGATATTACTGAACCATAATGGGCATGTTGTCAATAATTGTTTGGTAGTACAAGAAATCTGATGACATCAAAACCTTTAACAATAGTAGGGGCCAGATACGTACAGTCGTTAATAAGCTAGTGTACCTCCGACGGCCGTAGAATAAGAAGCCGTCTCTGAATACCCCCCCCAAAAAGTGTTCGTTTCATTAACAAGTTCTAACGTATTTTCTTGTCTTGTTTCAGATGTTGAAGACACCGTAATTGCGACCAGTGGGTAGAATAACAGGTAAATAGGTGAATGACTGCACTTATAATGACATATTTAACATTTTAAGCACATTATAATTACGACAACATCAACAAAGTATTAACAAAAAATGTCTGCTAAAAATTATTAACAATTTTATGAGTCTGTTGTAACTCGAAATAAATAAATATTATTATTATTAATTGACAAAAAAAACAACTTTAAATTAGTACCTCAAAGAATTTTGCTGTCATAAAGAAAACATCGATTACTGACAATTCTGGTTGTACCTATAGATACCCAATTAATGGGGAATTTTCGGGGCCCTTGTTTCTCTTTATGAAATAAGTTAGCTTTATTAAGGGAAATTAATATCAACGAAATGACTTCAAGCAGTGATTATTGAAGGTACATTTTTTATTGTTTACAAAATTTTCTGAAGTTTGAATAACTTACCCAAATAATACAAAATCGTACTAAAATATAACTGACAGATGCCACCCTGGATACCTACTAGCGACATCTAGGTAAGACTATTTTGGAATTTGAAAATTCCCCATTGATTTATTGCAAGTTCAAAGGATTTATCAAACAATCTCCACGCCTAAGCTTTTTATGCTAAATACAGACAAAGTATTGTATTACATCAATCTGTCGTTATGTATGCTTAGGTCTTCGAAACGTTTTTGGACTCGTCAATATGAAGAACATTTATTATGGCGAGAATGCGAGGAATTAAAGAATATCTGTCCCCATAGAAAAAGTCATCTTACCAAGGCAAAAAATCGTATTTTGTATTGAGACGAAAATTTTTTTTTCTCATCCCCGCATTGTCGCCATAGTAAAATTGTTCATATTGACAAACCCAACGACGTTTCTAAGACCATTGCTCGGGGTCCTTTTACACTCGGTATGCACGTTTGTTCCAATTCAACAACACCTTCAAAAATTAATGTGGATATTCTCCTGCACTGGTGATTATAATTCAAGTAGCGTTCTCCACCGGAAGTGTAGTCGTGTGCACGCGCCTCTAGAGCGGAAACCACGGAATTTACTAGTATGTCGTAAATATATAGTAAGTTAACACAACCTATTGATATTGTAACTAGGTACAAGAAACTGGTATCTCCCTGCGGATTCAGTCCCGCGAATCACAGTTTGTCGGTCCCGTGGGATCTTTGCATATTTTTCTTGCAGTACAAACTTAATTAAAAAATGTTTTGTTTCAAATCGGCATTTATATATTTGTTTAAGTCTTTATTAATGTTTTTTTATTATACCCGTTGTTTTATTGTATGTACGCGTATGTCAGTCAGTGAGCTTTCCCAAGCTTTAATATCAATAACATTTTCAAACAAAAGGTCAACTCAATCCATATGCATTTCTCTTCCTACATTTTTCACAATATGTTTGATTGGCAGTTGTTTTTTTACCTGCCAGTAAATATAATGTTTACATTTTTCAATTCAATGGACATAAAAGAAATGTAATCGAGCAGAAAATTTCATCAAACAGGGTTTGATCTAGGGGTCACTCGCGTATAAAGGTCGTGCGTCAAAAGTGGTACTATCTACTTGTTGGGGAGTACAGAAGGTATAATGTCTAGTCACTCGAAAGCTATTATAGGCATGTGCAAAATTCTTTGCTTCAGAACTTTATATCGTTTCTGTCTTACCAATAAAAATTTATACTTTGAATACTTAGCGTAATTTTGTTTTTTTTCACACCTCAATTTCCCGGATGTCAGCCAATAATACAACCAAGTTTAAATTCACTGAGTATAAGTTATTTTAATGATAAAAAAAATGTATACCTTAAAATGGGGTTATTTGGAAAACGGGGGGCTACTTAAAAATAAAAAAAAAATAAATACACTTCACGCCTTTAATCCCAAAGAGGGGTAGGCAGAGGCACTTG
>SJJU01011449.1:17930-28724 GCA_012932125.1 Conopomorpha cramerella
CGTACGAGCGTTGCGTTGCGTACATAGCTCTGAAAAAGAGTCCCATTGGTACACGTCCAGTAGCCGGACTCGAACCCGGGACCTCCCGGTTACAAGTCAAGGGTCCGACGAACTGGACCACAGACGCTCACTGGACCACAGACGCTACTTCGAATGCTTTAAACGGGAAAATTTCGGTATAACTATCACAGGAACTTTTATAAAAATAATAAATACATTTCACGCCTTTTAATCCCAAAGCGGGGTAGGCAGAGTCACTGATTATTGAATTATCCTATCCAGTCCGATTGAACTCAAGTCACTGTCCGAATATAAGAATTCGGAATATCCCCCATTTTTAACCTTCGAAAAACAGAACGTTATCAGGTCGACGCGTATTTATTGTATGTATGACCACGCAAATAAGTAATAACTTAGATTAGTTTGATTTTGATAATTCTTTTTTTTATTGCAAAGAGTATTTTTTAAGTGGAAAATAATAAACTGTACATCAAAATTACTAACTTGCACACTTAAAAAGCCAAAGTTATCATCAGAATGACAATTAGAAGACCAAATCAGTAATTTTGTCGCTAAGTCAGTATTTTAGTTAGGTTAGACTTTTTTTATGCACGTTTAAATACTATCCTTTTTAAGTTTTACTTGTCTTATAAGTGATTGATCCAATCATTGTGTTGTGTCTCAAAAAAATATAAATAACGTTCACATTGTTTATTAATTTCAAGTCTAGTAAAACCGCAATCACGTCTCCCAAGCTAAACCACTAAAAAACGCACCGAAGCAGAAATTTATCAAGTGCCTCACTCCAGGCACTTGAGTGACCTAGTTCAGTGCTCGTTGCTGACTGTTTGAGGTTTAGGTGCATTGCACACGGGAAGGGTTGTGTGCGGTTTTATTTTGAACTCTATTGCACGTGAAATAAGATTTAGTAAACTCCAAATAAACATAAAACTAAAATCTGAATGGTTATACCATGGCGGATTCAACGCGCCTAAAGCTAACCTTTTCAACGCATGGTGCACCCTATTTTTGGGGTCCATGTCTCCCAATAGTAGTTGCATCGAAGTACATTTACTGTAGAAGTTCGGTAGTTTTCGTTTCAGTGAAATGTGAAAATAAATAAACGAAGCAGTATTTCGTCTACAATCCAGTTACAATCGAACATCGTTACAATAGTTCCTAGATATATTTCAATAGCCATTCCCCAGCAGCGCTTTCCGGATTGCTGAAGTGAACCGAAGCCAGGGCATGATGTTATGTGGCGATTGCTATATGTTATAGCATTTCGTGATAAGATACGTTTCTAAACATAAAACTCCAGTAACGTAAAAAATACTGACCATGCTTTTCGTGAAAATAAGTAGGTACTTCATACACCAATCAAATGGACGTACATTGTATCTAGACGAAATTTCAAAATTGCAAAAATTCTGTACACTCTATTACGGAACATTTCTGTTGTCTCTGGCTCACGTCAAGGAAACGTCAAGTGATGGACAGAGACACATACGTGTAAGGCAGACATTAGACGATACGTTTTATCTCAATTTTACCACAGTCAATGATTGTGATTGACGGATTTCCTAACGTCTAATATAGTGAATGATTGATGAATTAGTATTAGTAGTTATTCCATAAATCATGACTGATGGAATTGAATGACGCTTGCATGAGCGTCTAATGTCTGCCTAAGAAGTGTATAGACATCCTAAGACACGGTTCACACAGTTCACGATGACGATGTCGCGTCAACTCGCTCTCTGTCTCAAGGAAGTGCAACCTCGTTACACCGAGCCGTGTGAAATGTCCTTTTAACGCACCATGTGACAACTTGACGAGATAGACCATACAAGGAGCGAGGTTTTATTGCTGGTGAAAGTATCGGTTTATTTATTTGAAAGCCGAATTTGGTAAATGGAAATGTTCTCGATGTTGTACGACATTAGGATTTGGAACATTGAAACGACGTACCTTCGCGTCAGTGATGTTGGAACTATGACTTGAAAATACTTTTAAAAATATTGTTCCATCATCCGCATCGGCGCGTATTCTCCATTTTTCAGGATTTCTTTTTGAGAATGCAACTTAGCTTCGTAGCAAAAAACACTTACGTTGTTCACATCGCAATAAGTTCTTCCTAACCTACAATATGCATTAAACCCTTTAAAGCTTAATTTACAAAACACATCGCACGATTCGGAACGTGCCTTCAATCATGAGTGCAACCTCATTTGAATACAAACCTCGTTTGAGACATCCATCCACCAGGCGTCTACTTCAAACGATTAACCCTTCAAGTTCTCGTTTCTAAAGGAGATGGAGCCACTTGAGGAGCTGTGACCCATTTTATTTTCTCTTCTAGTCTATGCGTGTCAGCACGTCTGCCTTCAGTAGTCTGTGGCTTTCTGAGATGCTGGCTGGTTAGAGATGCGATGAGGTGACCTATTTTTTTTAAAGTGGAAACTGGCTGGCTTTTGTTGGGAAATATGATTTAAAAAAAAAGGTGATCTTTAAAAACTATTATGTCGGCTGTATTTATTTTAAGAATACACGGCATAAAAGGCGTTTAACTATTTATTTTGATTGGAATTATAGAAATATCTTTAATTTAGGTGCAATAATCGTGCAATTTATCTTTCTAACGCACCTTGTGTCAGGATGGAAGTGATAGGTCTGTCCCTATGTATGCTTAGATCTTAAAACTAGGATTTTGATGCGGTTTTCTTTAGTCGATAGCTTGATTGTTGGAAGGAAGGTCTATATGTACATATGTACATGCATATATTAGCAGAAAAACACTGTTAATAATTTATATTGCTAAAACGTTTGCAGAGTTAGGAGTTAAAAATAAACCTGACTTCCTTTCAGTCATTAAAAAAATCTCTTGAACATAAGATACAATATGTTATATGTATTTTTTGCGTTTAAGTACAAACATTCATCCATCTATCCGATTACATATTTAACTCTGTAAAGTTATAATATATATTCCGTATAATTCAAGTTTATGATGATACTCTGTAAACGGAAGTGGTTCTTAACTGTTATTAAATATTTGACATTTTATTAATATGCATATCCGGTTGCTATTTACGATGGTTAATTTTGAAGGTTAATTGGTGAACAGAAATACACTCGCGTGGTTTAATACTCAAGAAGGGTAGGCAGAAGCACTTACTGAGCAAATTGGCCATATTTAATTGGTGAAGTAGGTACTTATTTTTGTCTCTTATAGGATAGCAATACGTATTACAATTTTTTTCTTTCGTCTTTGTTTACACACGAAATTAATTAATACCGATATGTAAAGAAACCTTAACGCTTAATATTAATGTTTGCTATACAAGAATATGTATCGATATGGTTTTCAAAATACCGACAAAATACATATATAAAATACTGACATACTGAAAGGGAGGGAAATAATGTATATTTCATTTTTTTACCTGCGTTACAAACCGCACCCAAAAGCAGCAGATTCTGACTTTTAATTCCTGAAAAGCTTGCTGAAGTTCTATCAAATTTCATAACCAAAGTGACAGTTCTAAGCAAAATATTGAGAAGTTAGCCTAGAGATTTTTTTAAAATTTATTCTCTTAGATGTTACTCCGCGGTTTTTCAGTTGGTACCACATAATTTTGAAGAAAACAGAACATACATCAGACCAAAAACAACAGGACTTGCAATCCTAAACTGATGTTTAGAATAAAACGAGACAACGATATGAAAACATGCAGGAGTGAAAGAGTAAGAAAAATATTTTCTGTCCCTACTACTCAAAACGTGTGCGTTGAAGAGGCCAAAGCAAGTAGATGCGCACGTCTCCAGAGAATTGCTCGTACGCCGAGAGGCAGGTAGGGCTTGGGTGGTGGTTGGTGGGATTATCCCTGATATGTCCCTACTACTCAGGGCAAATCTGGATCCAAACTGCCAAATTAGTAGTAAAAGTGACAGTTTGGATTCAGAAGTACATAATTTTCAATACATTTTTGCTGAAAAGAGACAGATTGAAGGTGGTACGTGACTTGCAAGTCTGGTTGTGTTTGGTCTGAGGAACCTACTTACGTTCAGCCGCCCGCCGCTACGATTTTTTAAAGTACACTTCTTCACGCCTTTTAATTCCAAAGCGGGGTAGGCAGAGGCACTTGCTAAACAAGTTCCCACGATTCACCAAGCGTATTTAACCCAACGTGACAGGGGGTGAGCCCATCGCCGTTATAGGGTTCACACACCTGTGGTGTGCGGGTTTCATCACGATGTTGTCCTTCACCGTACGAGCGTTGCGTTGCGTACATAGGCTCTGAAAAAGAGTCCCATCGGTACACGTCCAGTAGCCGGACTCGAACCCGCGACCTCCCGGTTGCAAGTCAAGTATCCGACCAACTGGACCACAAACGCTCCCCTAAAGTTCCCCTGGATTTGTCCGGTCTGCCAAACCCTGTCCATTATGAGGAAATATCTTCCTTCCATTAAATAAAGAATCATCAAAATCGATTCATAAACGACGAAGTTATTCGCGAACAAACATAAAAAAGCATATACATATACGGTCGAATTGAAAAAACTCCTTTTTTGACGTCGCGTAAAAAGAAGTTATTCCGAAACGGGAACTTGCGTTACTTGACTGACGTTGATCGAGATTTATACTTTGATATCAGCTATTTTAGGTAACTTTTTCTCTAATACGAATCAAAAAACATATACCTACAGTAAATTTATTGGAAATTGATCCGTATTGTCATAATAACAGACTATATTAATGAATAATGTAAATGTATATCAAAGAGTAAGCGCCGGCTGTAGCGAGGTTTGTTTTAACAAGGCATTAAAAACATTTCATTTCGTTCCGCTAAAAATTAACGGCAATATTTAAGGTGGGGCTTTGCGTGTGTTTACATTAAAAAAAAAACACGTCACCGCATCAAGTTTAATTCCCATAGAAGTGACGTCATCCAAGGCCGCTTTCCCTTGAATGTCATGGACTAAAATATTTTACTAATTTCAATATTGTGTGCGTTTCAGTTTGTATTCTTTTGGTATGTATATTTTGCGCACAAATATGAACTTTATTTCGTTTCCAGTAAAGTGGTTAATACAATAACTGTATTTGTTGGTTTTATTTGTATTTTCCCATAATTCTTGTTGTCGAAGCGTGTATAGGGAAGCTCAGGTTAAAACCGTCGCATAGATAGGTACCTACGTTTAGTTAACGAATTTGTTCATTTATTTTTCAAAGGTTACTAGGTTTTTGGGACACTCCCCGTTTGTCGCCTCGTTTTGTGGACATGTTAGACTAGTTCTATTAAATAAGAAGCTCTATCTGGAAACTTTATTTGTATGAAGGTACAGTTCTATTTAAATTGGTTGTGTTATAACTTAGGTTAGGGAACGTTAGGCGCTGAAATGTGACCCAATTTAAAAGTTGCAATCTGGAGCGCACTCTATTTCCTGAAACTGAATTACTTCCGGTTGCGGCAATTGGCTGCGCCATTTTGTATTTTTTAAATTTGGTGTGTTTATGAACGTAGTTTTTTTTTCAGGTTTTTGGCAAACCGAGAGTAGGCACAATAATAGTTTCAAGAGTCACTTTCGATACAAATTTTCTGAGATACTTATTTTCTGTAGGATTAATGGTATCACAATGAACAAGGAAAACATTCACTCCCCTATTCATAAAGTTAAAACAGCTCTAGTGCACTGTGAGTCAGTAGCGTGCACACCATATAGGCAAAAAGACACTGCCTACCTTGGTATTTTGGCTTCCCGACCTAATAATAGAGTTGTTGCTAGATCTTCATTTGTTGTACTCACGACACAGGCTGACGAAGGTCCTGTGTTTTGTGGGTGAGTAGATATGTAGGTACAATTATTTCGTAAAGACAAGTTACATATACATAGGTGTTAATCCTTGGGGATTACTGCCTACGTTGTCGTAAAAGCCAGTGCACGCTACTGCTGTGAGTAAAGGTCTCATAACCTAGCCAAATCTACTGCAAATACGGACAAAACAATCTAAGTTGATATACGTCAACTAGTTAGTCTACCTTTTAACGTTTTTATGAATGTGACGGTTACTCGTAGACTATAGTGATATTTCCTAAAAAGGGTCGAAACTGGAACATTAAATTTAAAAATATGCACGTTATTTTTTTTTTTCTTAAAAACAAAGAATAACTCCTTGAGCACGGCTGCAAGCGACAAGAAGATCGAAGACGCGGCTAAAAAAAATCAATGGTGATATTAAAAATAAATAACAACACAAAAATAAAAAGAAATTGAATAAATAAACACCAAGTTTTTTCAGACATATATATCAGATTTTTCGTTTTTGCGCTACTGAATGGCAGCTAGGACAAAAGGGGCAAAAAGGTTTGCTCTACACAAATACTCCATCCTATAAAATCAAATGTCCTAGGCACATTGTAACTTGCGTTATCTCCGACTGTACATACCTAGGCCATTGCACCCTGCCAGCGCTGCAGCGAGAGTAATATTTTCGCAACGTCTCTCTGTGGAAGCATGCCACGCTTTGTGCACCAATCGCGCTCTCCATTCATGGCGGGCGGGTGGATATTTTTTTTTCTTCCGTTTTACTCCTGCCCAGCTTTTACTTTGTCATTATGAAGGATGAAATGGAACAGCGGCGCTGAGCTTTTATCTGTATTTGAAAATTTTCTATGATTATGGCTGCGATGCGGAGTTGGCTGGAGGCGTTTTGATTAAGATGGTAGTTTTTCGTATTGGAAATAGTTATAGCAAGTAAAAGTTGCTGTTAAGTTGCACAACGATACAAACATTGCTGTGATACCACGTTAAACGTAACCATAGCGACTGCTAAGCACTTATAACTCAATATTGTTCACCGGGTATATAGGCGCGAATATAATCAAAGACAAACTCGAGCTTACCTTTGTTATTTTACTCGACGTTTCGACGCAGTTGCATGCGTCAGCGCGAGCTTGTCTTTGATTATATTCGCGCCTATATACCCGGTGAACAATATTGAGTTATAATGTCTGTGCGCGTTTCATAAAAAATGCTAATGCACTTGTTTTATGAAAACCAAACTTGGGAAAATTTACATAATATGTTTATCCTGCGATCTTTGTTTTCTGTAAAGATTGAAGAAGGTAGATGATGAAAAAGTGATGTGCCAGCATCGTAGGAGGTAGAGGTCTATTCCCTCTGTCTAACTATGTGTATGTCAAATATTTTTTTAAAGAAAAGCGCACTGATATTTCTTTTATTATTATGATTAATGTATTCGAAATGATTTAATGAATTGCTTTCTTCCCATTGTACACGGCACGTAAGTATTTGAGTAACCTTTTAAATGTATAAGTAAACTCAGACCCCACGATACAGACTTGTATGTCTAGTGTGGGGTTGATTGTAGAGGTGAATAGATTTTTTTAAACTTATAAAGTTAACTCATTGTATGTTTTAATCATAATGTATTTCTGTTTTGGTAAATTAATTAAATTATTATTATTGATACTATTAATATCTTTGGTCAATTTCCCCCCGTAATACCCGGTATACACGTGGGTATGTATGTAAATCGACGATCTAAATGTCGGTAGCCATTTGACATCCCGAAAATGCGACATATCATTTATGCCTTCAACTCCCGCAATGTTGTAATTCAGTTCTAGATAAGAGTTATCCAATTTCGCCAACGCCCACGCCGCATCCTTTATTAAACACATTCGTCGACACTCAAAATAAGAAAATGTACGTTTTATTGCTATCACGTCGACGGGCGGGATGCGTCCACGAAAGGGTTAAACAAACTGAGAGGTCAGATATAAATAGCTACGGGGTCCCGAATCTGCTAATTCCATTTAAGCGCACGAGAGACGAACATTTTTTTTTTTAAATTGATACGTAACATGGACGCAAAATTACAGGAAGTGACGTAAAAAGTCGGGACAATGTTCAAACGCATCGTGTCGTGGTGCTCCATGTAGGTACGTGCGCCTGCGCATTGTTTACCATATTTGCGAGTCAATAACCTTTGATTATGCAATTGATAAGTGCACGTGTCAAAAATACATGTGTGCTGAGTCTTTTTTGTTTTTTTTTGTGTTTGGTTACTTACTGTTATTTTTTTTAACATTCATAGTTTCAAGCTTCTTGTTTATCATAGAGTTGTGACTGGACATCCACCTGGCTACACGTGACTTACCTCATACACATACAGGTACAGTTCATTAGCTTTTCGAATATTATTTCTGTCCTTTTCTAGTGACTTACTAAATGAGTGAGATGTCACATGAAAGACTCTCAAGTATATTATTCTAAATGCTAATGGTCTGTACGTCGGTTTTTACTGCCGCTTCGTTTAAGACGCCGCCGATTAATTATTTTGTACTTGTTAATGTTATAATTAATATGAAATGAGTTGGTTTTTCAGTATATATAGCTAATATTCTATAACGTACTGTACGTCTCTGATTTCTTTTTCTGTTTAGAAACGGGCGTAAGTCTTCAATATTTTATATAAAATTCTTTACTTTCACAAATAAGTATTAGAGTAACGAATATTATTTGTGATCATGCAAGACGTTAATTTGCTTATGATTATTTATCTACGATGCATTTTAATCATTAGTATAGCTTCCATGTTTTACATATAGAGTGTGTGGGCGTTGTAAATGTTTCATAGAGTGATGAATGTTTCGAATCGTCACATTAGTTTAATTAGTTCATTATATTTTTTAACTAGGTGACACGGCAAACGTTTTTTTTTTACAATATTCATTATTGACAGTGTTTCTCTGATATTATATGCATGTATTATACACATAAACCTTTAAAAAATAGAATCACTCTATCTACTATCAAAATCTGTTGCGTAGTTCCAAATATTTAAGACCCATAGAGTCAGACAGCGGGAGGTGACTTTATACTATGTGTTAATTTCCATTTCGTCACAGATATAATGATACCAGGCATATTTTAACGAATGTTGTTGAGGATGTAAATCTGAACATGTTTTATTTTACGTTTTAACATAAAAATAATAATATCTGGCCCATACAACATAAAATAGACACAGTAAAATTGTAGTACGCTTCTACCTCTCTCTCGCCTAAACAGAGATATTTATTAACAGTTTCTTCATATATTATATTTTCTTGAAAATCAAGTTATTGTTCGTAACCGCCCCGAAACCAACATGCGTCAAAAAGGTTTAGTTTGTAATTTAAAGTTTTTAACCGGGTATAACATCGCGAATTTATTCAAAATTATTTTTGAAAGTGAAAGCTCGATCTTACCTTTATTGTTTGTCTTAAAAACATAAATAGAATATCTGTGCGCATTTTATTAAAAATGTTATCTTGAAGTAGGGAACTTATTATCTTCCAAAACATTTAAACACATTGTCTCTAATATCTGTCCAATCTACAACTTTCGTTGATCTATAAATGGAATCTATTTCCACCGTATTGGATACACCACGCGTCTGCTTATTACGGCAATTAGATAACCAAATGATTTACGGCCGGTTAGATGCGGCAGCGCACGCGCATGTAAAACGGGAGCTAGCGGTGACAACGTCTGTAGAGGGGCAAATAGGGAATTAACAATTTTTTTTAGTACACAAACTTTAATGGTCCAGTTGTAACCGGGAGGTCCGGGTTCGTGTCCGGCTACTGGACGTGTACCAATGGGATTCTTTTTCAGAGCCTATGTACGCAACGCAACGCTCGTACGGTGAAGACAACATCGTGATGAAACCCGCACACCACAAGGTGTGTGAACCCTATAACGGCGATGGGCTCACCCCCTGTCACGTTGGGTTAAAAACGCTTGGTGAACCGTGGGCATTTGCTTTAACAAGTGCCTCTGCCTACCCCGCTTTGGGATTAAAAGGCGTGAAGTGTATTTTTTTTTTTAATTTTACAAGCTTTAATCAATACATATTTTAAAGAATTTTAACGAGTCTAGCGCATGTAGTAATGTTAGTATTTTATGCAGACTGTTTTAGAGCTATCAGTGACAGCGCCCGCAGAGGAGCAAATGGGGACTTAATTAAATCCAATAGTATTTTATTTAAATCACAAATATTAATAAAAATATACTTTAAAGAATTTTAACGAGGCTATCGCATGTAGCAATGTTAGTATTTTACGTAGAGTATGCACGGTTTCATATAAAAGTCGCTGTATTTTCTCTATCTAATCACTCAAAAAAAAATTGGCGAATCAAAAAAAAAAGCGAATGGAAACTAATATACTATGGGACAAAAATGGGATCTTTCTCAGTTCGACCGGAATACGCTTTATGTCTTATACGCTTTTGTGGAACGAAGATATTTGAAGACATGGAAATCAAGGTTTGATGATGGCCAACCGTGTACATCTAGGATAACTCTAACTTAAACGGGCGCTTAGTGATTGTTGAAGTCTGATTTTTGTCTTTAATTATTATTAAATCCATGTAGATAGACAGGCAGTCAAGATAATGTGCAAATTCGATAAATAATAAAAATAATACAAAAAAAAACATTCGTAATAATTTTCCCTTGTCCTTTATTGTTTCGTGACTTCTTCCTTCATTATGACGGCACTATAATACTGGTCCCCAGGGAGAACCGATGCGCTTGCTCCCCCGAGTGTGCACAACACGCGACAAATCGGATCGATTCGTAATGCGCATGTGCGGGGTTGGAATCAGTACAACTTACTTCAATGGGGACAGTTTTTTTTTTAAATACATACTGTAAACAAGCATGTGACCACCATCCTGCCTGATGTTAAGCAGCGATGTGGTCTACGATGGAGCACA